>APFE030100077.1:56256-115075 GCA_000404065.3 Pinus taeda
ATTAAGAAAAAAGGTTGAGTTAAGTAAACTTTAAGACAAAGAAATAAAAGTTGACATGTTAACACATGGATTGTGTGCATGAGAATCCCTTTCCAATTCCCTTCAATTTTTCGAATAGTATTTTATGTTTAATGGATGAAAAGGGAGATGAAAAGCATTCATTCATTCTTTCTAAAGGAGAATGTTGTGCGACAAAGGATTCCATGGAAGAAGTCGTTGATTAAGGGCTTGTGGGTAGCCAGCCGTAGAAAGACTTTGTGAAGCTGCACCTACAGTTGGGTGGAGAGTTGTTCCCAAAATTTCATTGCAGAAAATGAGATTCAAGTAGCATCACAACTCCATAATCGACAGTAAGATACATCTTCAATCTACAAGTAAGTATTCCTTCTGAATGGTTTCAAAATTCTATGCAAATCAATTGAATGTTTGTGTCAATTATTAATAACATTATTTATGTAATTAGTTTGTATATTTTAATTCTAAGTTGTTATAATATGATATTGGTTGGATATCTGCATGAATATTGCATCCTGCATATACATGTAGGGACTTCTAAACACTAATCAAGGGGAACTACATCTAGTTCTACTTCATCAATAAAATCAACACTAATAGTAAATCTAATTTTGCATTAATTTTTCCTTTAACTCAGTATCCTTATTTACCCATCCCAACGAATATGGGCTTGGATGATCATGAACTTCTAATCTCAATTATTTTACCAACTCTAGTGTAATGAGACTCTCTTATGATCTTGACTGAAACAAAGAAACAATCTTTTCTTCTTTAGTTGTCATTAGAGAAATTTTGAGGTCCAAAATGGGCCTCCTAAGGAATATTATAAAACAATATTGAAAATAATAAAATAAGATTATATTACACCATCAAATTTTAGAGGGAAAAAAGAAAAGACTACCTTTTCAACTCATATTTTCAACTTATCTCCCTACAATTTTACTCTAAGTTTGGCCGAAAGCACTAGCTAGATGCAGAATTTAATTCCTCATCCAAGGAGTACTTGTGTTGCATACTTTTGATGGACTCTGCTACACCAAAAATGATAAATACATGGAAAAACATGATTGCAATCATGTTTTTCATGTATTTCTCATTTTTCGTGTGGTAGGGTCTATCGAAACTATGCAAAATGTATTAAATTTTCATTGGGTTAGATTGTTTTTTCTTTGATAGGTGCATCTCATCATTAATTTATTAAGTTCATCCCATAACATCATAACATTATTAAGTTTTACATCCTTATTCATCAACATATGCAATTATGTAGAAAGAACAATAACATCATCATCATCAACATAGTGGAACATAAAAGAACAAGAGAAGAAAAGCATGCACACATAGAGACACCAAGATTGGTCGGAGACCAGGGAAAATCCACTGTGGGAAAAACCCTTGCAAATATTCTTCTAATAGATTATCATTAAATGATTCAGAAAAAGATATTAAAATGATCCATATCTTCACAACAACTAGAATATCCATGAAATGCATCTAAACATCAAAATTTTAATTCATATAATAGTAATGTATTGTCATTGTATGTAGTCTATTGCTGAATACTTCTATCATTGAGTGAAATATTTGGAAAATTTAAATCTCTTCTTGGAGTCTCGGTCGCAGGGAGGAGGAGCTATGCGAGCAACTATGACAAACTTCATCACTCTCTATGAACTGTATGATAGCGACTATGGCATCTCAGATGCTCTCATACCATCCAGTGTGAGCGACCAAGGACCAAACTGACCTAGACTCCTGATCGCTCTCATGAAGACTCTACGCCAGCTTCCAAGGGTCCCTAGACGCTCTCATAAGCCTATGTTCCAGCATCCAGGGACTAAAATACTAAGTTTTGTTCCAGCAACCAGGAATCAGAAAGCCCTAGTTCAGTGTGAGCTTCACCCTATAACTTTAGACCCTTGTGCGAGCCAAGAAACAATAGAAGAGGAGAAGAGAACTTGATCAATGTGTCCAAATGAGCTTGAGGTTTCTTCTATTTATAGGCATCCATGAGGGTCCACTTGACCTGTCCATTGTTACATGTGAATAGGGCCGACATGATCCAGAATATATGTATGAATAAAATAATTCATAACTCAACTTCTACTTGTCCAAATGAAGTGATCTTTAGGTTGATTTTGGTCCTCTCAAAAATAATAATTTGATGCCAACAACATCTCCATCAAATAAGTAGTCCAAAGTGGAATTTGACCGCAGTTTCATATTTTTAGCACTCCCTCTCAACTAGGGAGAATTCCACCTACCAATATTGAACCATCGATCAACATGACATGTGTCCCATATCATGTATCTCATCATCGTGGATCATCAATGTACATATCTTTCTAATTCTTTCTTATCTCTCGATTGTTCTTACTCATATCTTGAATATTTTCGAATCTAGAAGAAGAATAATTTTCCACCGGAGTGGAGCTTAAGCTACAACCCTCTATTCATCGGGGTAAAACCCAAAATCTCTATCAGCGGGCTACTACCTAGAATATTAGTCGACGAGATACTACCCGAAATATCTGTTAGTGAGAGACTATTTGAAATATCGGTCAATGAGCTACTACCCGGAAATATGGCAACAGGTTGCTACCCGGAGATATGTCAACGGGCTACTACCCAGAAATATGTCAATGGGCTACTACCCAGAAATATGTCAATGAGCTCCTACCCAAAAATATGTCAACGAGCTACTACTTGGAAATATGTCAATGAGCTACTACCTATAAATATGTCAACGGGCTGCTACCCAGAAATATGTCATCAAGCAACTACCTAGAAATTCCATTGAGATACTACTTAGAAATATCATTAGGGAGTAAGGTCTATGACCCACATCAACATCAGAGAGCGTATCATTAGGGAGCACATCTCAACTTGGAACTAAATTAGTGAGCTTCTACTCAAACTATAAACTCATGGGGGAGGTACTACTACGATCCCATATTGGGAAATAGGTGATATAAGGGAGATACTACTCATCCCTTCCTTTTGCCTAATGAGCTTCCCATCAATGACCCTAAATAGTCAAGTGGTAAAACACCTGCATCATAATCCTCTCTTGGGTTAGATACCGGACTTACCAAAGGTAAGGATCTCACATCGCCAAGCCTTGTCGGTATGATGCCAACTCGGGTGTACTCTGCAATGACCAAGATAGGGTGAGCTACTACTCCAACCCTATGGGTAACAAATAGCGGTGATACCCTATTATCCAAAGTTCTCTCAACTCCGAGAGCACTCTATCTCAATTACTCACCCTGGGAGCTCAGACAAGGAGGAAGAGTATAACTCAATGTTCTCGACCAATGCTGCTCTCATCATACTCATATAATCATACTCATATCAAGTAATCATCATCTATCAATAATAGTTGCCTCCTATTTATACAGGACATTAAATAAAATATCATGTTAGAGCATCAATAATCATATAAATCACAAAAGGATACCATAATAATCCTCCCTCGCAAGGAGGTGCCAACTACAAGCCTAAGCTTGTCTCGTACAACTACATTGTCTCAATATATAATAGTATCACGATCCCAACTATATATGTGGGATTCTCTGCCAATCATATCCCAGTCTTTATGATCACAATGTATCCATGTCATATCCATATCATGCTCATACATCTCTCTAAGGAGCTTCTTCAACCTACTCATAGTCATGATAACAACATCATATCAACTTCGGTTGTGTCACGTGCCTCTCATCATGTCATATTTCATACTAAGACAACACTCTTATGTGCTCATCAATAATAAACATCAACATCTCCATAAACTCACATATCATAGGAAGAATATCTCAGACCAAGAATAGATCAGAGCGTGAAAACATCTTGAAGGATTCTTGGCAACAATGTGTATGAAGTGGCTCAATCATGAACCTATTCAGGTTCTATGCACAACATATATATACATATATATGTATGGATGTTCTAAATGAAACATCAATGCGTTAATCAACTGTTGGATGCCATGTCAAGTTCAACAACATCTTGAACTTGAAATCAGAGTGTCCAAGGATTTTCATTTCCAATTTTCAATGCTTCTTTAATAGCTTCACAATGTAGATTATTTTTTACTGACTTCAGAAATCGATTCACCATGCCATGATACATTATTACAAGCTTCAAAATCCATCTCTATATTACTTATATCATAAGAAGATCTTTACCTAACAATAGTAGATCGTCAGTATATAAAAACCAAAATCAAAATCAAAGTCATACCTTCGAACACTTGTGAGGTAAAGGCATGGATCAACACATCATCATGGCTTTGTCAATGTGGACATATCTGAATTAGGGGATCTTGCTTCATGTGATGCTCACTACAACCATAGAAATTTACAAAACCATCAGCCATTCATAAATCCTTATTATGCAATCACATCAGCTCATCAAAGTTTAGAAGGTAGGTCAATACTAATATCAAAAGTCATGAATATGTCAGTGTCAATTCTTTGAACCAGATGACAAGTAGGGATTTCATCATGTCATGATATCATCTATTATCCTGCCAATAGGTTGTCATCAAACACACAATATCAATCAAGTCATTCCTATAATACAAGCCATTGGAAGTCACTATGCTCATGTATCATTTTCATCAAGGAAAATCATCAGCTGTCAAGTCAAAACATTAGACATAATGTCATTATCCAAATTTTCTGTCATAAAACATATCTAAATCATTAACTTGAAGATATAGGTCATCATTAGACATCATACAAATCATATATATCAATCAAAATCATGTCTATATGTATGCCATGGTCACCTACAATCATTCAAACCTCCATGTTTTCAAATCTTTCGAATATCTGCTACTTATTTGTGGAACTGAAATCCTCCAGGTGAAAATATTGATTTAGAGTTCAGATATATTCAGATGATGTTCAATTATAGTCAATTCTCTTAACACTCCCTTCATTTTAGCATGGGAGTGACTTTAGCTACCTCGACGCTACCTGGGCCTTATCATGCATGCTTCTAGGGATGAGTATTCCCAGTTCTATGCATGCGTCTAGAGCAAAATCCCTAATTTTTGTAGAGACTCGATATTTGAGATGTTGTAGATCAATAATGTCAGATGCACATAAATCATATTTCAACAGTACAAAATGAAAATAGTAATAAGAGTAAGAATCTTCAGAAGAGATTCTCTGTCTGACTGGTAATCTACTTCATTCATCTCCTTTCATGTCATCAAGCTATCTTTACTAGAGTCATGCAACAATAGATGTGTTAGCTAATGGAGTCAAACATATATCCATCATGGTCATATCATGCTCACGTCAACTACTACATCATATCATGGCATTAGTCTTTCATCAAAGGCTATATTCACATGATATAGACAGTGGACAGGTTTGACAACATACTTCAAATATCATGAACACAATATGACTTCTATCAAGTCAATCCATCAGGTTTAGGGCATTTAGTTTTACCATATTCCATTATCAAAGACATGACCATGATTAATGAGAGATCTAGATTATCAATCTCATAGTTCTATTATCAAGGTTACCATAAGACCAAGTCAGGTCATTCAATAAAACTTTAGCAAAAGAACAAGAGTGTCAACATACTTTCATCATACTTAGCACAAGAATTATCAGTGTTGATGAGGTAATCTTCTATAAGAGATCCATCATGTCTTATGCATGTAAAGTTTCAAGAGTATCAAGGTACTAGCCTTCTTCACAGAATCAGGCTCTGCAAGAACAATAGATGTTAGCATTCCACTATATCCAATATTAGCAATAAGTAACCCAATAGAATCAAGAAGATCAAGAAGATCAAAATTTTCAATACCAAGTGCATCATTTCATCACGGGAAACATAAATCCAAATCTCTTTCATATGAAAGCATGAGCTATTTGCGCATGAGACATTCGCAATATACCATAAGGCTTACCTAGTCATCCAATGTTATAGATTAAACATAACATTTAAACAATGTACCTTTCATAACTTGTAGTGTTTGAATACTTGTGCACCTTATAATCAAGTGCCTCTTTACTTATTTCTTGATCTAGCTACTCTTTCTTGCATCTCAAATGATCCTTAAGAGGGATTCACTTATCACACCTTATCAAGGAGGTTAAATATATCCACATACTCAAAATATACAAGCAGGAAGTATAAGCGATGATCAAAACAATAATCATAATAATCAAATCCATAAGTCTAAACAAGAATAAAGACACAAAGAAACATCATAAGTCAAGGAGTACTTATCTTTAATGATAGGTGATCCTCTCCCTATTGAACCAACCTTCAAGAGTCCTCACTATCCATAATGCACATTATAATGTTTCCTCCAATCAACTTTATCAACAACCATCCATCTAGGGCTTCATCGAATCTATCCCAAGTGCTTGAGCATCTTCACATAGATCATGCTATAGTTTCATACGTCAAATATCAAGCCATAAACCAGGGTTTCTCTCAAACCCTAACTATTAAATCCTTATGCACTAACTACCTAGGCTTTCCTTCATACCCTAGCATTATTTTACATCTCCACCATCCTCTTCTTGCTTCCATCAAAAGTGTTTCCATGGGGGTGATCTCCATGGATTTTCTTCAACCCAGCTTTGATACCATGTAAATTTTTCGTAGGGATACATTTTTCGTTTCTTTGATAACTGAATCTCTTCATTAATTCATTAAGTTCACTCCATAGCATCATAAAATTATTCATACTTACATCATTATTCATCAACATATGCAATTATGTAGAAAGAGAAATAACATCATCATCAATGCAGTGGAACATAAAGGAACAATAGAAGAAAATCATGCGCACATAGAGACACCAAGACTGGTCGAAGACCAACGCAAAACCCACTGTGGGGAAAACTGTTGAAAATATTCTTCGAATAGATTTTCAGCAAAAGACAGTACAATGATTCATATCTTCACAACAACTAGCATATCCATGAAATGCATCTAAACATCAAAACTTTGATTCAAATAACTGTAATGTATTGGCACTGCATGTAGCCTGCTGCCAAATACTTTTGTCACTAAGCGAAATCTTCAAAACACTGAAATCTATTCTTGGAGTCTTGGTCATAGCGAGGATGAGATATACAAGCGACTATGAAAGACCAGGTTTCTCTCTATGAACTCCATGATAGTGACTATGGTAGCTTCGAAGCTCTCATACCATCTTGTGCGAGCATCCGAGGACCAAATTGACCCAGACTCCCAATTGCTCTCATGAAAACTCTGTGCCAGCATCCAAGGGTCCCTAGTTGCTCTCATAAGCATGTGTGCCAGTTTCCATGAACTAAAATACTCAGTTATCTGCCAACGACCAGAAATAAAAAAACCCTAGTTCAGTGCGAGATTCACCCCTAGCTTCATACCCTTATGCAATCTTCCTCTGTCAGACCTGTGTGAGCCAAGAAAAAATATAAGAGGAGAAGAGAGTCTGATCAATCTGAACAACTAAGCTTGATGTATATTCTATTTATAGGCTTCCATGAGGGTTCACTTGACCTATCCATTGGTACATGTGCATAGGGACGACCTGATCCAGAATATATGTGTGAACAAAATAATTCATAACTCAACTTCTACCTATCCAAACGAGGTGATCTTTAGGTCGATTTTGGTCCTCTCGAAAAGATGAATCTTATGGAATCATAATCTCCATCAAATGAGTATTACAACATGGAATTTTACTAAATTTGAATATTCATAACATGGGTACTCCTTGAATAAGGAATTAATTTTTTCATCTAATGAGTGCTCCCACTCAAAATTTGAGTAAAATCGTAGGGTGATAAATTGAAAATACTAGTTGAAAATAAGATTATATATTTCTATATATATATAATATATATATATTAGTTTTTTACTCAAAAAAATGGTGAATCATCCCCCATGGTTGACAGCATCATCTTGCTCTTATGAAGTTGATTTTTGTTGTACATTTTTGTTTTTAGGCCGATTTGTTACCTCAAAATTTCTCTAATGATCTATATGTGGAATAGTTTCGTCATTTATTTCTCTTCTTGTTGCTAAATGCTATTGAGATTCACCTCCTTCTACACTTACAAACAATCTTCTCATCCACATCTGAGAGGATTTAAACCCGTTTTCTCGAATTAATGGCCATAAGATTCTTCTTCTTATTATCTTTTTTTTTAGGTTAATCTCCAGATGCAACTTCCAAAACTTCTCCTCTGTATGACCATTAATATTATAGTGGTTGTAGTGGTTTTGGGGTCTTTGCACAGGTGTTTTGTGGCTACCATATTTTTACATTTTCCCCTTTCCACTGCTTCCCCTGCTTAGAAGTGTCTTGGTCCTCCTTCTTCTTTGATCCACGTGATTTACCTTTATTGAAGCCTATGTTATCTAGGTATTGTGTCTGTACACAAGCCTGATCCACCAATATAGGCTTGAGCAACATTGCTTACTTCCATAGGTTTTTTAGACCGCCCATATACTTGAGGAGTATATATGGGATCTTTGGGGAGATATCTTGCAATATGGAGATCTTTCTAAACTTTGTGATGTACCCTTATACACTCTAGCCCTACTTCTACCTAAAGTAGTGCCACTGGATCCACTGGTCCTCTACATACCATATATGGTAAAATTGTGTTATGATGGTTTTAAATTAATCCCACTTAGTCACTGGAGGATATCCCTTCAACTTCAATTCCTCCATGTTGTTTTCCCATAAATTCAAAGCATGGTCCTCTAATTTTAGCTTCACATATTAAATCTTTTGTACCTCCTCTATATGATGAACACTAAAATAAAACTCTAATTGTTGCAACCTGTGATTTAGATTCAACCCATTGATCTCACCTTGGTATAGTTTGATATCAATCTTTGCTTCCATTTGGAATAGGGATTCTGAATGTTTGATAGTACTCGAACTAAGTTGATCTCTTTTATTTCCTTTCTTCAACCCATTCTATGTTTCATCTCGATCTCTTGGTCTCCCCTCTAATATGTCATATATGTTATAAACCCAATATTCTCTGAATAAACCAAGCTTATTTCCTAGGTATGATATGAGGAGTTTCACATTAGGAATTATATCTACAACTTATGCTTCTAGCCACAAAACCTCTCCTTTGTAGGATCATGAGGGTTATTCACAGATTCATAAACCATAACTAAGGTTTTACATTTTTTGTCTTAGTCGATATAGATACGTTGAAATTCCCTATAATATACCTAAATAAACCTACTCTAATACCAATATGGTCCATAAATTGCCTTGAATATTCCACTAGACGGTTGATCACAATAGATCGAATAAAGTTATAATTAAATATATGAAAATATACACTATTAGGGTTTATCCATCTTTAGATTTATGGATATGTAGATTATTGTTTATTGTGTATGCATACAAATTTAAATTTATGAAAAGAAATAAAGAAAAACGAAATAAAAACTCGCAAACCATATTTGACATAGAATATATCCTAGGAAAACCTTTCGGGAGAAAACTTAGTTAGAAGGTGAGGCCACTTTGCTCTCTTTCTCTTAATGGAGAATAGTTGTGAGTAAAAAGAAGTAAGGTGTGTGGCCCATAGGCTACTACTATGCACAAGTCTTCTTTATGTTCTCTATCCATATCCCTCTTGGTTACTCTACTCATTTATGGAAAAAATGCACTAAAAAATAATTAAACTCCTTTTCCTCCTAGTGGCCCCATTATAACAAAACTCAATAATGTACTAGTGGTTAGGTTTGACTCCATCAAATCTTAACCAAAGTTACAATATGGAATATTCTAGATTATTATTCATCGTAACCATGTGGCTAGCTCATTTCCCATGAGTTATAAGGGCTAACATGGCATCCTCTCAAATTATGGCGGTGAAAACATAAAGGTCAACTTCCGAGTGGCATAACATTTTCATATAAACTTTGACTGAAGTTATTTTTGTGCAGTTGGGAAGGTTTCTATGTGAAAAATACAAATAAAAAAGGTGAGATGCATAAGCAACAAATTTTTAGCCCCATAAAACATCATTTTATGCCTCAAAACATTGCTCTTGTAAGGTTTCCGACCCCAATTTTCCAAACTAGGTCCCACTACTAAAAATGATCTTGTGAGCTTATTTCTCCACTTTTTCCAATCTAAAAGCATCAATATGGATGGAAAACAATATAATCATCCAATCCATATCAATTTTTTAAATTATTATCTTTTAAAATAAAAACTAAATTTTATGGTGTGAATTGTTAATTTTCTATTAATACATTGATAGAGTTATACAACCACATTACCACAAGATACCATGTCTATAATAGATCTTAATTGATGTTTCAAGTTGATTGGAGTTTCTTAGAGCCTCTAGTCACCACTTATACACATATTTCTTCATCTTAGTTGTTATGCTACTAATGAAAGTTTTTAGGAAAGGCGGTTCAGTTGGTAGGTAGATGGAGAAATTAGCATAGCATATTTTTGAGAAGGGAAATCCACCAGGAAGCTACATGGAGCCACTGCTTGACCTTTCACAGTCTAAAGGACTTGAATAGTTTCAAATTGTAAACCTTAACTAATATAAACCCAATACAATTATTTTCTATGAAAAGATCTTAAGAACATAGAATAAATGTATTTAAGAATGAATAAGGTTGCTCAATCTAAGGATGGTGGCCACACAATGGGAATATACTTTTGCAAGCAACCATGGGAAATATTCATAGTGATTTCCCATTCATTATTGTATATTTAAATCTCAAAATGATAAATTAACATCAAAAGTTGGCTTACTTTGACATTAATTTAAAAAATTACCTCTCACTCTAGCAATTGTAAAAAATATTTAAGTTAATCTCACCTCCTAGAATTTTAAATATGCAACCCCAACTTCAATTAAAAGAGCTAATATATTATATATATATTATATATATATTATATTTATATATATATATATATATATATATATATAAGAGCATAGGATGATAAGAGTGTATAGTTGGAGATAAAACAATGTTTTCCTATGGTAGAAGTTCAAGAAATTTGACATTGATAGGTTTAGATAAGGTACTATTCATGATGTGAGAGTGATCCTTTCAATCTCAAATGTGCATTTCACGTTGAACTTAATATCTTATAGCTATGTATTACAATGATCTCTCAATCTTGAATGTGCATTTCATATTGAACTTAATATCCTACAATTATGTATCACAATTCACTGAAATATGGGACATAAGGGAATGGCACTTGGACAAAGATGATAATTGGGGAAAATTCCATGAAAACTAAAGTTTATAAAAACATCCTTATACGAATTTTTTGAACAAGTGTGTGCTTTGAGCTTTAGACATGCGTTAAGTTCCCTTATTTTTACGCCCCTAGTTTGGACTACTGAGAGGCGGCGAGGTTTGAAGAAAACATGTCCTAGACAACATTTGACCATTGCATAGTTAAAAATAGAGTACATGTGGATAGTTTGAAATGGCTCTAAATAGATGGTGAAGGTTAATGGGGAACCATCCCCTAAAAGAATGTCTTTTGTGAAAATATTAATATTTCGTTGAAATTTTGATTTTTTTTATGAGTCATAATTGTATGAGTGGATTCAGTGGTTAAGAACATGTACCTCTTAGTAATATGTCACAAACACAAACCCAAAGGAGGAGAGTATGTACAATTCGATAGATTGCAATAGTCGAACCCTCAAATATGGAGGTCAATCCCTATCGAACAATTATTTTTTCTTGCAATTCTTATATTTTTTGATCCATAAAATGTTGTGGATATTCCATTGGATAGTTCATTACAATTGACCTAATAAAACTATACTTAAAAATTGGAAAATCTACATTATTAGGGTTTATTCCTCTTTAGATTTATGGATTTGTATATTATTGTTTATTCTGTATGCATGCAGATTAAAAAATGTGCATAAAATAGAGAACAACAAAACAAAAAATCATTAATTTCCTAGGAAAAATAGGTACAGGTCATTCAGATGGTAATGCCTTCAATTAATTACAAAGACTTTTGGCTATGTTGAATACTATATCACTCCAACAAATTGATTTTTGTTTTTCTATCATAAATATTGGTATCTTCTCAAACTTGCTTCTCACACAAAACCCATTTGGTGCCCTACAAAATATATTGTGAAAATGTGCTTCATGTTACATTAGAAATATTATTTAAAACAATAAGGACAAGAATAATTCCAGATACTGTTACTCACAATTCAATCCCATCAAAACCTCTTTTTGAAAAGGAAGCGAAAAGGGATTATGATTTTTTTAGCACTTCCAATCAAAGTTGGAATTACAAAAGAGACTCACCTATCAAATTTGACCATGTTCACACCTACCTAAGAAAATTGATGATCTCAAATATTAGCTACTAGTGTTCACACAATTTCCTTTTACCATTGACATAGCAACTCCAACGATAAATTGTGTATAGAGATAACCATCATGTCATATTTAAATATGTATACCAAAAGAAACACCTTGGAAATCCCCAAACAGGTAACCGAACATATGAATCGATAATTACAAGTGTAATACAAATGGTTTCAGAGCCAAAACCATAGTGAAAACCTATACATGACTAATAACATAGTTATTTCTCAACTTAAAATGAGATTTGTCCACTTGAAAACAATAATACCATATCCTTACATGTTTCATAAATGTGAATCGACATTGTCAAATGTTTCAAAATGAGGAATGTTTAACATATCGAAGCATCTTACAAGAGTGAAAAATGAAACAAGTAAAAAAATTAAAACCATTTAAAGCTCAATTTCATCCTAAACATAGCCAAGTAGTATAACCTACCGGGACATTGGATATTATATCAATAATATGCCTACTAAAAGAAACACAATTCACAATATATGTATTCTTGTTTAATACATTTTGGTTAGTGACATAATTGTGAAAGTAACTAATGCAACTTCTAAAACCCAACTACCCAACCAATGTTTGAAATAAAGTTAATGGTTTACCTTGATAGAACCCATGGAAGACCTTTCAGATCACAAACATCCTTATAAATGACATTATCAATAATAGAAAAACAAAACATCCATTCGCTTAAAACATTACATTTGGTGTACATGACTAGTAACACAATTATTTTACAATTGAAAATGAGATTTCTGTATTCATTTTGTTCCTGCTCCAACTAGGGTAATTCAAATGTTATAAGTTGACCAATGGGAACTTATATATGATGAAACAATATTGAGTGTAGGATTAGCTATAGGTTGACATGCATTCATTAATTTCCTAGGAAAAATAAATACATGCCATTCAGATGGAAATTCCTTCAGTTAATTACAAACGCTTTTCGTCATGGGGAATACTATATTACTCTTAAGAAATTGGGTATCTTCTCAAACTTGATTTTCATCCAAAACCCACTTGGTTCCCTACATAATATATTGGTCAAATGTGCTACATGTTATATTATAAATCTTATTTAAATATCACACAAATATGTATATATCCTAGAAAATCACTTATCATCATTAACAATACAAATATGTACAAATGGATTCTCCCAAAATAGCTTAAAGAGGGTTGATAAAACTATTTCCTTTCCTTTCAGGAACAATTTGATATATAAAAAAGATATTAAAACAATGACAAGGACAATAATGAGTCTACATATGGTTTCTCGTAATTGAATCCCATGAAGACCTGTTATTAGAAGAGGGAGCCATAACTCAATATGATTTATTTACTGCTTCCAATCAAAGTTGAAAATTCAAAACAAACTCACTTATAAAATTTGACCATTTTCACACTTACTTGGTGAGCCTGCTTTTGCATCAAGAGTGATGCAACTCCCAAGGGCTTCTCAACTATATTTATTAACCTGAGGTTCATACAAACTTCGAGGTGACTATACTATATAGACAATAGATGGAATTCTACTCATGCCACCCTTAGCTAGGACATTTGATCAATAGTGCTCCAATATGAATCTTCTACTGAATTAGGAGGAAATTAAATACTAAAAGTGAAATTCAAAAGCTAGCTCTAATGTCAAAGGTAAGTGATTTTCAAACCCTAACTTGTAGATGCTACCAACTTGTAAATGCTACTAAATCAATTCATGAAAGAACACACAAACATTCTAATAAAATGTAGAAAACTAACAAACATTCTAAGCTAAGAAGAAATACTAATACATAAGAGGGACCTAAGCCACTGGGGTTGGGCTGAAACCCAAGAGACTCAACCTTATGAAACTAACTTAGGGATGGATCAATAAGTCAATAAGAAACTTCCCACTATCATTGCATCAATAAGTCAATAAGAAACTTCTCACTATCATTGCATTAGTGTCAAATATATCACATAACAAGTAAAAAAAACAATATCAAGTTCTTCATCTCGATAGTCTCTTAGCTGAAAATAAAGTTTGAATCCTAATGAGCTCTTTGGCATGTTTATTTATACAAGAGGGTAGCTACCAACAACTAACTAGAAAATAGGGACGTTTGTCTTCCAAGACTCGAGAAGGTGGATCTAGATCTCCTTGAACTGCACTTGCTTGGCTGCCAATCACCTCATCCTACTTGGTTTCCAGTGAGCTTGAGTTGATGAGAGAGAGAGTGGTAATTTTGATTGAGTTAGGGATTTAAGGAGGCGGACAACCTCCTAGAATCTCTCCCTTGTCTACTTCAAGCTCCTGCATTGAAATCATCTCAAAATTGCTCCATTTCCTGCATTTAAACCATATTAGGCCACAATACATAGCAAAAAATATTTTTCCCTCTTACTAAGCATAATATAATAAAAATTGTAAATAAATGAGAGAAAGATATAGTTCTAATGTTGGAGGATGGCATTTTGACCTTACGATATACCTATTGATGACCGTCATCATCACCCCCTACTGAAATTGTTGCTCATCCTCTGAGAAACTCAGTCATCTATTTCCATGTCCTTCATGGCCCTGGTGACCTCTCTGACATCCCAAGGCTCCTCAGATGGTGTGCCTTCTTGAGGATAGAAGCCTGCATTATTTTCTATTTTTATCCACTCTTTCCTCTCCTCTGCTTCATTTCATCCTTCCTATAGGCCTAGCATAAAGGGTGGGATGAGCTTGAGTCCAATCCAATTGACTTTGAATCTTTACATGCATTTTTTGTACAACGGTGTCCTTTCTAGTGCATTCCTCAACTTTTCTGGAGAGTGATATTCCCTGATCTAGACACTATGGGGTAAGGCATTCCATCTCCTCTGGCAAGCTTGCTGAATTTCTGTCCCTAATAGCCTAGGTGTGTCTTCAAAATGTGAGATGGTTTGCTCTTGGGTGACAAGGTATTTGGGTGCCAGGTCAGCATCATTGGAGATGATGCAATGATTTCCAATTACATCCATTAGGCTTATTTTCTCTTCCTTAATATATCTTAGTTCTTTTTCTTCCTCTTCTGTGGCTCTCTTTACTTCCTCATCTCTTGCCTCTTCATGATTCATCCAAGATGTTAGGGCCATCAATTTTATATCCCGCAAATTTGAATTGGGATAAAAAATATTCATATCATTCAAGGTGAGGTTATGCATGTAGAACTCAGCAAAATTTTCTCGTTCTTCTATGCTAACTTGGTCACACAATTTAATGAATTGTTTGTAATCTTGACATGGCATAAATCCATGTTGTGTTAGGGTCTTGATTTGGAATTTCATCCACTTATCTTTTAGAAAGAGTGCATAAGACTTGGATGGTTTCTGCACTGTAATGCCTCCATGGAGAGGCTTGCCATTGTGGCAACTTGAGTTTCCTTCTCCTGCAGCTTCTCACTCAGCCATCTATTTTCTGCCTGTAGTTACCCCCTCATCGTGGACTCTTTATATCTTATCTCACTTAATTATTTGCCCATTTCAAGGACCTTTTCTTCCATGAGGCCCACATCTTAAACCTTTTTAGGCTTAGTATTTTTCATCCATATGTGGGTTCTTCCTCTTTCTGTACTACAAATCTTTGGGGAATAACTCTCCCTCCTTCAACGAATTTATAATATGAGCTTAAACTAGGTTGTGGACTAGGCTCCTAGAGCTCTAGGAAGTCCTTCTCAAATGTTATTTGGAAAGATTGTACCTCCTATAGTTGTTATGTCACCTTATGCCCCTCTTCTTGCTCATTCTGCACCTCCTGTAGCATCCTTTATTCCTCCTCTAGCATACTCTGCTTTTCCTGTAGCACACTCTGTTTTTCCTGTAGCATGCTTTGGCCTTCCTTTAACTTCCCCTTTTATTTTTGTTGGATGGTGGTAGGTTTCTTGGGTTATTTGAAGGAGGTTGATCTGGTGGTGGGCCTCCTTACATATGTTATATGAGTCTTTGTTATGGATTTTTGGAGAGGAAACCTCTTCAATTTTTCTTTTATTGGGCCCCACTTCCCTTTCGTACTTGGGGACTCTTCAGTTTTGATAGGGGTCTTTGAGGGATTTTGACGCCTTCCTTGATTGACCTTGGTTCTTTTCCTGGTCTTAAAGTATGGGGGGTTGCCTTTGTCTCTTCTTTTTAGGTTTGATTAGGGTGCTCAAGGTAGCTAAGGTTGCAACTACCTATTTTTCAATGGGTCCTAGAGACAAACCTGCATTCTCTGGGGATACCCATGCTTCTCTATGCTCAGTAGTTTTCCTAGGGCTTCATTTTTCCTATTTCTCCCACTCTTCCTCTTCATCTTTCTCTTTTTCTACCTCTACCTCTGGTTCTTCCTCTATCTTCCCTGCATTTGTTTCTCTTTCCTCTTCTTCCTTTACCCTCTATTCTTCTTCTTATTTCTGCTCTCTTCCTCTCACACTAGGGGTTAGGGTCTCATCTACTGTGAGGGTTTGTGTGTCAATGAAGGCATATCTATCCATGTTTATGAATTTGGACCAAAGGATAGGGATTCTTAGTTTGTTCAGGGAATCCACCATTATATATTTAATGAGGCGATGGTGGCCTAGGTGTTGGTGTTTTCCCTCTCTTACTTTTTGACTCATGTTCTTGATTGGTTGTAGGAGGAAATATGGTACATTGAGTCTTTGAGCCATGGGAAATTTTGCTCAAAATCTGAGTACATGAAGTAATCTAAAATGGTAGGTATAGACCACACTCAGCCTTCCTTCACAAGATATGTATTTTAGGATATAGTAAGCCACCTCATCTCAAGAATAGGTTAGGCTTTCCCTCCTAACTCCATTCTTGTCTTTGACAAATTTTTCATTGGAAGTGAAGAAGTTCATTTTATAAGTGGCACTCGTGGTGAAATAATGGTATTTCACCCAAGATGCAAACCTTTCATTTTGTAGTGCAATATTTCGTCGTGAGGATGAAAATCATTGCCTACTACTGCTTAATAAAGTAGGCCTTCATGAGCCAATTCTCTCTAATCTCTTGCATACACTCCCTTGCATATGTATAAGGACATATTGTATGGACCTAACTTGACTGTGGACCTTTTTTCATTTCACACTTTTTCTATAGCTCATATTCTTCTTCCCACAACATAAGATGTTGTTGTGTACTCCCCTTGAAGCCATGTTTACTACCCTTTTTTGTTTCTTGCAATTCTAATATCCTTGAAGTTAAACCAATCTATTCCTATAATCAACAAGGGGACAACCATACCTTCAACAATCAAATGCAAGTATCTTTATATTCCTTCTAACTTCCGACATCTGACTTATTTGGCCTCTCTTGAGGCCATTCTCTTCTATCGTTGAAGATAAATAAAAGATATACTCCCCTTGAGAAATTTGTCCTCTTCCTTCATCCAAACCTTCTTTGGTCGAGTCCAAATAGGAACATTACTTTTTAGCTTCTTCTTTGCCCATGTTTGGGGTTCTCTTTGCTACACATGGCTAGAGTAAACTTCTCCTCCAAGTCCTCTTTCCTAACCCAAGTATTCTTGCCACATTGTTTCCTTATAAAGGGGTAACCTATAGAAGTAATAGGATAATTCTTCTTGGTTTTCTTCTTATTTCTTCCTCCTCTTTTCATCTTTCTTTTTTTATACTGAGCACTGAAGAAAAAAATGTATTCCTGTACTCCATTATTTATTCTTGTATTCAAATCTTGAGCTGATACATTTTCATGCATATGTTGAGAAGCATACTTTTTCTCTCCATATCTGTAGTGTGTTGCCTTATGCCCAAAGTTGCCACACTTCTAGCATTCGAATTGGCTTAATAATTGAGAAGAAGAGTTACTATTCTTGACAACACTCTTGTCAAGCCTTCTATTACTATCAACATGCCTTCTCCTAGTCTCTTTATGCATTCTTAGGTTGTTATTATCCAACGCATCTCATTTTCTTCCATTCCTTCTATAGTTTATGGCCTTATACCCAAAATTATTGTAAGAAAATAAATACACATAAAAGGGATTTTAAGCATTGAAGAAACCTTTTCTTTGACAGATTTTTCCTTAAATTGGAAAAGAATTCTATTGGTTTTCACATGCCTTCCATGGTAGTTTTCATTACTTCCTTGCATTCTTCATTGTTGTTGCTTGGTTCTCTTTTGTTTCTATACTCATTATTGTTTCTTAGCGTTTTTTTGTTGCATTTTCTTCTCTTGTTGTTGTCCAACAACTTCTTTTCCTTTGTTATTTTTGGAACATCCAACTTCCTTTACATGGGTGGTTGACCCTTCAACCTTTTATATTCTTGGAGCTTGATTCTTATTTAAAACCGAAACCAACCTTGATGAGAGAGGATCTCTTCTTAACAAGCATCTCATTCAAATCCTTTTTTCTCTCCTCACGCCTATAGTATTGAGAAAACTCTTTATTTGAATTTTTTAAGTCATGTCTTAATGAGACTGCTTCAACTTGTAGCCTCTCACAGTGAGCTTCCCTTCAATATACCTGATCGTTTACCCTTCCAATCTTCTAGCCTCTTCTTGTTGATCATTTGGATCAGTGATTGTTTAGCTCAACTTCTGATTCTCAAGCTCAAACTCATGCAACTACTCCTTTTGTTTGAGATTTTCTTCTGATAACTCCTTGATCTCTTTTAGAACAGAGATAAACATCTTTCTAAAATATATCCTTTCATCTAGATCCTTTTCTTCACTATCAGAGGTGCTAGTTGAGCCAACACAGAGATCTAAACCCATTGTTGTGTCCACGGAATATTCCACAAGTCTAAGGAGTATTCCATCCTCATCACTTCCAGTGATACCCCTAGTCTCTTCACATGATATATTCTCTTATTCTTTGGAGGATCCCTCATTTTCTATTGCTACTAAAGTGGGTCTATCTTCATTACTACCACTAGATGCATGACTATCACTATCTTCAAGTGATTAACATGAACATCTAGATAATGAATGATGTATTTCTTTACATTTATCACAAATAAATAACTTACCACCTGAGAAACAAGGCCTTTAATTTGATTCTTCATCATCATTAACTCAAGGTTGATGGGCAACAACTTCCTTATTGGAAGAAGCATCTTAAATATTTTGAGCATATTTCCTTTGAGATGCCTTTGTCTTTTTCTTTCGTCTCCTTTTCTCATTATCAATAGTCTTCTGTTGTGGCCACCAACAACCCCCCTCTTTGTTTGATATTAGCAATAACACCAAGCAAATGGGGACCCTTAATAGAAAATCCAAATAAACATTTTATGAAATTTTTTGTATTCAACTCCTTAAAACTTTATTGCATCAAAAGAATGAAACGTTTTCTTATGAGCGTAATAAACTACGAAGAAGCGACGCAGAATTCATCACATCGCATTCATTATGAAGCGCTCTTAAATGAAAAAACTTAAGAAATCTCCGACGGCCGATATGCGACGTCGCATATCGCAACATCGCGTAAGTAGCACACAATGACTCAATGACTAAATGTTGTGATGCTGCGATTTGCGATAAATTCAATTTGCGAAAATTCGTGATCATGATTTTCTGCGATGACACATCTTGAAGACGCGATCCGCGATGCTGCGATGCGAGTCGCAGAAATCGCACATCGTGAATTTTTCCTCGGCGCAGTATTCAATGGAAATTTGTCCGTTAACCAAAATTGGGCGCGCGCCTTAAACGAGATTAATGATTGTACGCCAAAGTATTCAGGAAGGAAAGTCTTGTGTTTTTCGAAGAGTCAGTTCGCTATGGATGTCATCATTATGCATTCATAAGAGCCTAAAGCTTTCATGTCAATCTTTATTATCATTACTCTTTTCCTTCATGTAAACTATAAGACAGGAAATAACATGAAGCAATGTGCAGGAAACATATAAGGAAAAGGGGAAAGCATCAATGCTCGAAGAACAGAGAAGAAATCCCTTCAGAAATGGATGCCGCATGCGACAGGACCACAGATTCTAGAGTATCACTCAACAGATGCTGATGTGAATAGGCCACCTAAAGCTCAGAGTCAAAGGCACACAAAAGCAGCACGTTTACAAAAAACCCTAAAGCTTACGCACTAGAAAAGCCCGGAATAAAGAACGGAGGCAGTTTTCGATGCAGAAAATTATTCAGAGAGTAAAGTACCTAACTTTTTCAGTCATTTGCAAGGCCAGAAACTGAAATAGCAAAAGCAGAATTAGTTTGAGAGACATTTGCATCATTACCAAGTATACACGCAGTGAATACACCCAGACAGAGGAAGATTCTCAAAAATATCTTCTAGTTTACCAGAAAGTGGTGCCAGCGCTTTTTATTTCTATTTTCATAGCTCAAACGAAAGCGGAAGGCGACTAGCCGACTCTTCCCAGGCGAATGTTGCGTGCTTACAGCACTAAGGAGCAAATATAGAAATGGTTCAGAATTGGATTCAATTTTTAGAAATAGTTTTGCTTTATCAGAAGGGCGGTCATTTAAAACCATATCCTAAATTTATGTAATTAAGTTAATTAGCTAGCAGTATTTAAACCCTTCTCAGGCACTTAGAGAAGGGTCCAGAAATTTGTCAAAAACTTGTCCTCGGAACATGCACTTCTGCACCCTCAGAGGAGGTTTTGATGAATGGATGGATCGAGATTTATTAATGTTTGCATTTGATGTCTGCTACTGATGTTGCACTTTTGTACTCTTAGTAGATGTTAGAACAAGTAGATATAAATCATTTTTGCTTGAATTTTATGAGTAGGATTAGTCATAAATGTTACTTTTATCTCTTGGCCATTTCTGCTTATATTCTTAAAGTGATTTATAGTTTTCAGTTGTTTATATGTTATTGCATGAATGTATGAGTTACCATTTGGCACTTCTGTACGGTGGAGTCATTTACTTATGTCTGATATATGAATAACTTATTATGCGATATGCTGTTCACAACTGTTTTGCCTAACTTCTTATGCAAAGTGGTTTACCTTAATTGATTTCTATTCTTATAATAGATGAATGATCTTTATTACCAGTTATTGTTTGAAATCTCTTTAGATAGCATAATAGAAGAAATACACCCCGGGTTAGCGTAGATTAGATGTGTTGTTTCTCATTAGATTACAATAGCATACAGTTAGTTTAAGAATCTGAATTAAATTGGCTTTAAGTACACTTAGATCAACATCATTCAACTCTACACACACACACACCCTTAGATTGGGAAACCGGTCCCATTATCCCCATTCGGACCCGCTATACCAAACGGATAAGGATCTGCCAACCAAGATCCGGACCGGGTGGGTATCCCCCTTGTTGTCGACCCGATTTTCGGGGCTTCAACATATTTGCCACTAGAAGGAGGGCCGCGAACTATGAATGGAACCTAAAACAAAATCTAAATACCATTCTGAGATTAAATCACCCTCATCAATTCCCCCGACTTCCCCAGTACGTTTAAATCCAGATTCAGAAGTCGCTCAAGTATTAACCACTGCTACATACCCTAATATTTCAAACCAATCTACCATTGAAGCCCCTGAAGTTCAAACTCTGATTCACAAACTCCAAGGATTTTCTATTTTTACACTAAGGTCTGATAAATCTCAAAGCAGTGTGACTTCGCAATACAATCCTGCTCATCCCCTGACCAGGTTAAAGAGTGAAGAATTTGACATTCAGCCAACTGAATTCCCTCTCCCCATCAGGAAAAGAGAAAAGAAAACACCACATCAGTCTGACAGTGAGACTCTTTCATCTACATCGTCCATTTCAACTCCCTCACCGCGAAGTCAGCCACCCACATCTTCATTCCAAACTACTCATCCACCTTCCACAACCCCTCTTCTTCAATCATCTAAGATCATAATACCTTCATCTTCCCAACCTCAGGGATCATCCTCTGCACTTTCATTTACTAGCAACTCAACAATGGCCCAGTATCCATGGAACAATCCTAGAGCAGTTTTAATGCCCCCACGCCTGAGCCAAATACCGGCCCATCCTGAGAAATGGCTACCCAAATTCAATCCAGAAGCAGGCATGCTAGCAGAAGAGCACATTAACAATTTCATGATTTCTGTCAATCTCAACGGAGTTACCAACGAGGATGATGTTGTCCGGCTTTTTCCCTATACAATGCAAGGAACAGCCGGGTCATGGTACTTTTCATTACCCTCCAGGTCTATCACAAGTTGGGACATGTTTCAAAATCAATTCATCACCAAGTTTGGTGATGACAGATCAACGTCAACGTTAATCAGTGACCTATCCAATCTTAAAGTCGAGGCTAGAGAACCCATCAAAGATTTCAATTTACGGTTCAATAAAATCCTCAACAAAATTCCCATTGCTTCCCAACCCAGCGAAGAAGTACGGTGTGAATGGTATATTACGGCCTTACCATCAAACTTAGCAGTCTTCATGGATAGGGAAAATAAAACAACTTTAGTTGAAAACCTGACAGAGGCAATAGCAATAGAGAAACGCGTCATAGCCCTGGAAAAGAGATCTCCGATAGAGGAACACAAATCTAAAAAAATGACCTTCAAGGAAGACCCCAACAAGAAACAAACGAAAGATCCTTTCAATTTGGAAGGATTGCAGAAATTATTAAAGACCATGTCCAATGAGATGATTGACATAAAAAAACAGGTGGCAGAAACTTCTTCAAAAAAGCCCTATAGAGCTTTTAAAAGAGGCCCTTCAATGGATGTGAAACCACCCAACGCTATCTCAAATGTCGAATCCGAAGAAGAGGAAGAAGAAGAGAGTACCACTGAAGGGTAGACTGATGATGAAGAAGTTGTGGAACTACAAGGAATGTCAGATTTCATCCTCCCACAAGAAGAAGATCAAGAAGCATTTCCGGTTAGCACACGAAGCAAAACTCAACTTGATCCTCCCCAAACTACCCCTAAGCAGAAGGGCACAAGCCCTGCAGCAAAAGAAAAAGTCGCAACAAAGAAAACGACCGCTAAAGTGACTCAATCTAGCCCAGTCCAACCAGATCAAACACCTCCATCGAGAACACTAATAGTGTTGGATGAAATGGAATACAATATTATTGATGACATGAAAAAGACTAGGGCTAATATCACTCTTTATGAATTGAGCAAATTGAAACATCAACAGAAGATAATGATGAAAGAATTACATGCCGTGCCTACTACATCTTTGCCTACAGTTGTAGCTTCCCACAACATGGGAAGACCTCCAACCAACACGACCAATAAGATTGATCCAAATGACATCGCCTTGATTGGAGGAAGATCAAGATCTCACACTCCGCCTTTTCTTCTCACTTATGAAATTTTCAATAAAAATGTGCACAATTGTTTGGTAGATTCTTGGGCTTCAACATATATTTTACCCAGATAAATATGTGCCAAGTTGAATGTTCAGCCGCAAAAATCCACAGTGCGCATAGTTTAGCTTGATCGATCTCAAGTCGAAGTGATTGGTGAACTTAATCAAGTCACCATAAGATTGTCGTCTAACCCAAAGGTATGTCAGGTTATCGACATTCTAGTAGTTGATATCCAAGAATTCTATGGCTTAATTCTTAGCAGGGATTGGTCCGAAAAACTCCATTGATACTTCTCAACCGACTGGTCGCACATGTGGTTACCCTACAATGGTAAACCAAATCAAATAAAGGTTGAACGAGAGTTACACCAGAAGTACATAGTAACAGAATTGGAGGGGGAAAATGAAGCAATAGCATATAACAGTAGCATCATAGGAAATTACTCGGTAGATTCTTTCCTCGGCAATTTCAATGCTCATACATCACCTTACTTAGAAAATTCAGTTTTGTCCCAAGCTGAAAATGTTTCCCAAACTGATAATTCAAAGTGTGTTAATTTTGTAGAGAAACCTATAAATACATCTTTGTTTTGGAAGTTATATTTTGGTGGCTCTAAATCTAACGAAGGAGCAGGAGCAGGATGCATTCTGATTAGTCCAGAAGGAAATAAGACCATGCTTACGTGAAAACTTGAATTCGATTGCACAAACAATATAGCGGAATATGAGGCCTTGGTGCAAGGCCTATACAAAGAAATCGGGTTGAACGTGAAGTATCTTCAAGTCTTCAGAGACTCTGAGATTGTTGTCAAACAGGTACGTAACACCATACATTGCCTATCAAGTCATTCGAAACACTATCAATCTTTAGTACAAGATCTCAATGATCATTTCATAGCATTCAATATTTCGTCAATCGCAAGACTCCAAAACGCGAGCGCAGACCTTTTAGCTAACGTAGCCTCTAGACTCATTCCTTCCGAAGATTTTAGTCGAGATAGATTCTCAATAGAATTAATCTTTAGACCGTCCATCCCTGACAACATTACAAACTGGAGAGTATTCAATGACGATCCTGATATTGTAAATTTCCTCACTTCTGAAGAATCCTACTCCAATCAAATAATTGACGAAGACCATCACAATCGACAAATACAAAAAAATAGCACTGATAATGCTATACCTAAATCTCTAGTTAAGTTGGAAGACTTATACGATTTGAAAATTCGGTTTAAAAGGTCTACTAATTCTAAGCTCTACAGTTCAACTCCGAACTACGAATTAGTAAACCTCGGAACCGATGATAAACCACAAAACGTTAATCTAGGCCACGGCCTAGCCCCTGAAGAAAAACTAGCATATATTCGTCTTTTGAGACAATACAAAAATGTTTTTGCCTCGAATTACAATGAGCTAAAGACATACGACACTTCTATTATTCAACATATTATTCGTATGATTGACAACGAAAAACCTGTCCAATAGAAACTCAGAAAAATCCACCCCAATTTAGAAAACCAAATAAAAACTGAGCTAAATAAGTTATTAAAAGCCAAAATAATTTTCCCCGTCGGAAATTCCAAATGGGTCTCCGATATGGTACCCGTCAGAAATAAAAGCGGAGATATTAGAATCTGCATCGATTTTCGGAATCTCAACAAAGCCTGTCAAAAAGACAATTTTCCCCTCCCTCCTATGGAGCAGATATTACAGGCGGTAGCAGGGTCAGAACTAATGTCTTTTTTGGATGGATTTTCAGGACACAATCAAGTGATGGTACATCCTGATGATCAGTTAAAAACCACATTCCGAACTAAATGGGGCACATACGCATATCGGAAGATGCCATTTGGTTTGATCAATGCCGGCACTACATTTCAGAGAGCCATGGACATCGCATTCAAGGGTTTAGTCAATAAATCTGTAGTCATTTATTTGGATGATATAACCGTGTACTCCAAGAAGCGAAGCGACCATCTCAAAGACTTGAAACAAATGTTTCAAGGATGTTTAAGGTATGGGATTTCACTTAACCCAAAGAAATATTTTTTCGCATTAAGTGAAGGAAAACTTCTAGGATTCATAGTGTCAAAATCTAGTATTCACATTGAGCCTGATAGAATCAAAGAAATTTCTGAAATATCCCTACCTCATAATAAAAAGGCCATGCAATCTTTTCTTGGTCAAATCAATTTTGTGAAAAGATTTGTCCCAGATTTTTTCACGAATTGTTTCTCCTTTGCAAACCATGATCAAAAAGAATTCAAATTTCAAATGGGGTCAAGATGAGCATGAAGCATTCAACCTGATCAAACCAGCTATCATTAATGCTCCATCTTTGGCGACCCCGAATTTTTCAGAATCTTTTATCTTATACACATTCGCCTCAGAGAAATCATATGTCGCGATTCTAACTCAAGCTAATCAAGAGAAAGCGGAAGCTCCAATCACATTTTTTAGCTCGAATCTACAAGGTGCTGAACTCAACTATTCAGACGCGGAGAAACAGGCATATGTTGTTTTCAAAGCAGTCAAATATTTCAGACCTTTCTTACTTAAAACCCATACCAAGGTCATAGTACCGTTTCCAACGGTAAGAAATCTTCTAATACAGAAAGATGTGGGTGAAAAAAGAGCAAATTGGATCACTTCTTTACAAGAATACGGCCTTGAGATCAAACTAGCAAGCATTGTGAGAGGTCAAGGCTTTTGAAAAATGTTGGCTGGAGCATCGCAAATTCCTAAAAATTCATCTGAAGAGGTACAAACGTATGAGGTAAGCCTAAATGATACAGAATCATTATATGCTGACACCATTAATTATCTTAAGAACGGGTATGCTCCAGCACACCTGGATCACACCAAGAAAAGAGCTCTGAGATTGAAAGCTAAACAATATCAGCTCATAAATGATGTTCTGTTTAAAAGGAATTATGATTCTGTGCTTCTTAGGTTTCTTGAGAAAACTGAAGCCAAAAAGGTTTTGCAGGAACTCCACGATGGACCCGCAGGCAGACACTATGCTGGAGATGCTACTGTACATAAGATCTTACGTGTAGGATATTATTGGCCCACACTGTTCAAAGACTCACACAGTTACGTGAGGAAATGCCAAGTCTGCCAAACTACTGTAGGGAGACAAAAGAAGCCGTCCATGCCACTACAGCCAGTAAAAATCGAGCAACCATTCAGTCAATGGGGCTTGGACATAATAGGTGAGATCGTTCCTCACTCTTCTAAGGAGTATAGATACATCCTCATGGCAACAGATTATTTTACTAAATGGGTAGAAGCACTTCCTCTCACGACAGCTAATTCTAAAAACATCATTGAATTCATAGATCAATTTATAATCACTAGGTTTGGATTGCCAACGGCTTTGATGTTTGATAATGCCTTGTACTTTTCTGGGAGTGCAATGACTGAGTTTGCACTTAAAACAGGGTTCAAACTCAAATATTCAGCCAACTACTATCCGCAAGGAAATGGATTAGCTGAGTCAACAAATAAAAACCTAATCAGGATTATTAAAATAACAATTGACCAGAACCAAAAGAATTGGCACAAAACTTTGGTAAATGCTTTATGGGTAGATAGGATAACGAAGAAAGCTTCAATTGGCACTTCTCCCTTTAATTTAGTTTATGGGAAGGAAGTGGTTCTTCCAACTCACTTGATGATCCCCTCCTTGTCTTTAGTACAATACATCGATGAAGTATCTACTTCCTCCTTACAATTAAGACAAATGGAAATAATTAAATTAGAAGAACTATGAGAACAAGCTAAGAAAACCCATGCTCATCACCAAGCGCTAATAAAATCCTCTTTTGATTCAAGCATAATGACCAGAAAGAATTTTCAGATGGGAGATCTAGTTTTGAAATGGGATAAGGCTCATGAAGAAAAGGGCAAACATACAAAATTTCAGAAAATGTGGCTTGGTCCTTTTCAGATTGTAGAAGTCATAGGCCCATCAACATTTGTGTTGCAGGATTTAGTAGGTAGAAAGGATTCTTTGCCTGTTAATGGACATATCCTTAAAATATATTTTCCATAGAAGGTTACTCTTCTATTTTTTGTAGGATAGTTTTTGTTTTTCTTCTTTCTTATAAATAAAACCAGTTGTAGATGGTTACTACACGGGTTCACGCAAAAAGACACCAATTCTCTATTAGATTTTGATTTTTGCTTGTACAAATAGTAAAATTTTTCAGAAAGTCTGATCTTTATTATTGACAGATAGAGTTAACTTTAGCCTAGATATGATACTAGTTTCAACTTCAAAAAAATTTTGATGAAAGCAACCTTTGGCAAAAATTTGTTTTATGTCAGCACAATGAAAGGTATCAATAATAAAATAAATATTCTCTGTAAAACTGCTGTTTTCCAACTCTATTATTGTCATCCAGAGCTTTCTTAAGGAAAAACAATGGTTTCCTCCCTGCTAAAGAAAATCGTAGCATTTAGAGGAACAATCCGAGGAAACACTATATCTCAAAGAATAAGAGTTCTCATCACGAGCTGGCTTATCATGATCACATATATTATAACTTGTTGACTTTCCCAATATTGTCCACCAAAACAGGGCAATGACTCAAGATTGTTGCAATCAAAAGACAACGGGTCTCATCACGAGCCAGCTTGTTCAACAAAAGTGTAAATCAAGTGAATGACTGTGTCATAATTTGGCCACCAAACCAAGACATTGTTCTTTAGAGAATAAAAAGGAAAAAGTGTCAAAATGGGTTTTTCTCTGAAAGGTTGTAAATAGCCTTAAGCAGGATAAAGGATCATTGCTGGGTAACAGGTAACCCTGTCGAGGCTATGGACGCCTGTTGGCGGCAGAGGCTCTACCTACGACAAATGAGCATATTTTAAAAAGCAAGCACATAGAGATGACCTTATTTTATCTTTAAAAGACTAAGTAATAGCTGGTGTAAATACAAAAACTAAGCCTAAGGAAGCAAACGATTGGAATAGAAAAAGGTTGAAACAAAATATCATTGATAGGATAAGGCATAATGTACTCTATCTGTCCATAACAAAATTCAGACTTATGAAAATTTTTCTGTTTCGGAAGTTAAAATTCAATAGAAAAGCAGAGATAACTGGTTCTTCCCAATGAATCACCATTATTGTGGCCACCAACAACCCCCCTTTTTGTTTGATATTAGCAATAACACCAAGCAAATGGGGACCCTTAATAAAAATCCAAACAAACATTTTTATGAAAATTTTTGTATTTAACTCCTTCAAACTTTATCACATTGCGAAAAGAGAATGAAACGTTTTCTTATGAGCATAATAAACTACGAAGGAGCGACGCAAAATTCATCGCATCACTTTCATTATGAAGCGCTCTTAAATGAAAAAACTTAAGAAATCTCCAACGGCTGATATGCGATGTCGCATATCGCAACATCGCGTAAGTAGCACACAACAACTGAATGACTTAATGCTGCGATCTGCGATTCTGTGATCTGCGATGCTGCGATCTGCGATCAACGCGATTTGCGAAAATTTGCAATCATGATTTTCTACGATGACACATCTTGACGACGCGATCCGTGATGCTGCGATGCGAGTCGCAGAAATCGCCCATCGCGAATTTTCCTCGGCACAGTATTCAAGGAAAGTTATCTGTTAACCAAAATTGGGCGCGCGCCTTAAAAGAAATTAATGATTGTACGCCAGAGTATTCAGGAAGGACAGTCTTGTGTTTTTCGAAGAGTCAGTTCGCTGTGGATGTCATGATTATGGATTCATAAGAGCTTAAAGCTTTCATGTCAATCTTTATTATCATTACTCTTTTCCTTTGTGTAAACTGTAAGACAAGAAATAACATGAAGCAATGTGCAGGAAACATCTAAGGAAAAGGGGAAAGCGTCAATGCTTAGAGAACAGAGAAGAAATCCCTTCAAAAACGGATGCCGCATGCGACAGGACCACAGATTCCAGAGTATCACTCAACAGATGTTGATGTCAATAGGCCACCTAAAGCTCAGAGTCAAAGGCACACAAAACAGCATGTTTACAAAAAATCCTGAAGCTTACGCACCAGAAAAGCCTGTAATGAAGAACAAAGGCAGTTTTTGATGCAGAAAATTATTCTGAGAGTAAAGTATCTAACTTTTTCAGTCATTCGCAAGGCTGGAAACCGAAATATCAAAAGCAGAATCAGCTTGAGAGAAATTTGGATCATTACCAAGTATACACGCAGTGAATACACCCAAACAGAGGAAGATTCTCGAAAATATCTTCTAGTTTACCAGAAAGTGGTGCCAGCGCTTGTTATTTATATTTTCATAGCTCAAGCGAAAGCGGAAGGCAAACGGCTGACTCTTCCCATGGCGAATGTTGCATGCTTGCAGCACTAAGGAGCAAATACATAAATAGTTTAGAATTAGATTCAATTTTTTAGAAATAGTTTTGCTTTATCAGAAGGGCATTCATTTAAAACGGTATCCTAAATTTATGTAATTAAGTTAATTAGTTAGCAGTATTTAAACCCTTCTCAGGCATTTAGAGAAGGGTCCAGAAATTTGTCAGAAACTTGTCCTCGGAACATGCACTTTTGCACCCTCAGAGGAGGTTTTGATGAATGGATGGATCAAGATTTATTAATGTTTGCATTTGATGTCTGTTACTGATGTTGCACTTTTGTACTCTTAGTAGATGTTAGAACAAGTAGAGATAAATTGTTTTTGCTTGAAGTTTATGAGTAGGATTAGTCATAAATGGTACTTTTATCTCTTGTCCATTTCTACTTATATTCTTGAAGTGATTTACAGTTTTCAGTTGTTTATATGTTATTGCATGAATGTATGAGTTACCATTTGGCACTTTTGTACGTTGGAGTCATTTGTTTATGTCTGATATATGAATAACTTATTATGCGATATGATGTTCACAACTATTTTTCCTAACTTCTTATGCAAAGTGGTTTATCTTAATTGATTTCTATTCTTATGATAGTTGAAAGATCTTTTTACCAGTTATTGTTTGAAATCTCTTTAGATCGCATAATAGAAGATATACACCCTGAGTTAGCGTAGATTAGATGTGTTGTTTCTCATTAGAAAACAATAGCATAGAATTAGTTTAAGAATATGAATTAAATTAGCTTTAAGTACTCTTAGATCAGCGTCATTCAACTCTATACACACACACACCCTTAGATTAAGAAACTGGTCCCATTATCCCTAGTCGGACCCACTATACCAAACGGATAAGGAGCTGCCAACCAAGGTCTGGACCGGGTGGGTATCCCCCTTGTTGTCGACCCCATTTTCGGGGCTTCAACAAGACCATGGTATCGTTTGTTGTAGCCATTTGGGTAAGCTAATAGAGGGAGTGATTGTTCAATCATTGCTTCAGGAAAATCAATATTTGGCGAGGAGGACTATAAAGTCCCCAATTAATAAATTTTCTAACAGAATTCTCAATTTTAGAATTTTTAGCAGTTAATAAATATTTGGCATATAAACTTAGGAAAACTGGGTGAAAAAGGAAAATTTATAAGGGGCCACCCCCAAACATTAGAAAAGCCAAGAAATTCAATGGGAAATGGAGAGTGGGGGCCACTCCAAGGGAATACACAACCCTTGGAGGAATTCAAATTGGGTGAGAGATGGAATTTGATGGGTGGAGCCCACAAGGAGCATGAGGGATGACTAGCTATAAATTTGAGGTGAGGCTCTCATTTTAGGGGCATTTTGACATTTGATTATCCATTGTTACTCTAGCTATTCAGCGGAGTTACAAGTGTTTCTTAACACAAGATCTTCTGAAGGAGTGAAGCTCAACCTTTTCTTCGGTGGACCTTCAGTGCCACCCTAGGAGGGATTTTGATCTTTTTTGGAGGCTAGGAGAGAGGTATGACATAGCCCTATGCCATTCTGGTTCAGCAAGGACACACAAGGGATAACTACACGGTCATAGAAAAAGATTGGTGCCAAAACTAGAGGTTGTATTGTTGCTCCGACGTTTCTTGGCAATATTCCAAGTTAAGGAGGAGGATTTGTAGGTGGAGGGTGAGTCCCTCAAGTAAGATGGAATTTTTAGGCGTAGAGACTATGACATCACCTACAAACTTTCACAATAGTTTGTTGGGGTCAAGTGAGTGGAATCTTGGGCAAAGGATTGAGGAGTTGGTTTTCTCATATTTTGGTTGGAGGATTGTTGGGAGGGGTTTTATTGGTATTTTGGGAGTAGCAAACATCATTCTCTGTTACATGCGATAAATCATTAGGATATTTTTGAGGTTTGAAATGGGCTTCCCAAGAGAAATTCACAACCAAAAATTTTTTTATAAGAACCAGTAGGATTCAAGATGATGATGTCAACCATGGGGGATCATTCACCACTTTTGGAGTAAAAAAGTAAAAGGATTAAAAATTAATAAAATAATAAAACTATTCTTTCAACTCATATTTTTAAATTATCTCGCTATGTTTTTACTCAAATTTTGAGTGGGAGTACTCATTGGATGCAAAATTTAATTCCTCATCCAAAGAATACCCATGTTGCATACTTTCGATGGACCCTGCTACATGAAAAAAGAGAAATACATGAAAAAACATTATTGCAATCACGTTTTCCATGTATTTCTCAATTTTCATGTAGCAGGTTCCATTAAAAGTAGGCAACATGGGTACTCATTGGATGAGGAATAAAATTATGCATCCAACAAGTGTTTCCACTCGAAATTTGAGTAAACCCATAGGGAGATAAGTTGAAAATATGAGTTGAAACGATAGTTTTTTCTTTTTTCCCTCTATAATTTGATGATGTCATCTAATCTTTTTTTATCATTTCCACTATTATTTTATAATTTCCTTAGGAGGCCCATTTCACACCTCAAAAATCCTCTGGTGTTTGGTTGTGGAGAAGGGTCAAGCTATTTGGGGTTGAATTTTGAGGGTCAAAACCAAAGAAAAATCTTTCTCTGTTTTTCTAGGTTTTTGGAAAGGAAAACAACCCTAAATTTATATAATTTTCTAGATAGTTTTGAGGGGCTAAATCAAGGGGCCAAGTTAGTAGGGAGCGTAGAAAAAACTTGGTCAACACATATTTATGGAGGGGCAAACTATTACAGCAGTTGGGCATTGAGAGATTGATCACTTGGGGCTTGTAGCTTTCCTGGAGGAAGCCAAAGTGTAGTCATTCTGTTGTACCTATTTCCCATAGGCAGTCCTTGGCTGAAAAAACTATGCCAGGAAACCAAATCAACCAGCCTTTAGGTTCAAGCAGACCCTTGAACCAGAGGGGGCTCCCTTAGTGGTTACGAGGCTTTGTTTAATGTTGTTCACCTGTCACTGAACAGTAGTCTATGAATCATAATGGCAAAATTTATGGTTTTAATTGGGGGTGGTTGGCGATCAATGACAACCCCTATCCATGATTAAAGGCCTCTCTCATAGGGTCCCTTCAAAATGTGTCAGATTCTATCCTGACAGAATGACTTAGCTTTTCAAGGATTATGATAGAAGAATATAAGGAGATTCCAAATAATTAAGCAACCACATAGTCTTCTTAAGAACTAGGGAAATTTGAATGTGTGTAGAAGATTTCTAATCTAAACAAAACACATTGAAGAGTATTCAAGAAGGGAAAATTGTAACCAATTCTAAGAGGAGCTATTTCAAATAGATAGTTCAATAAGCTAATCTCTTTTAATGGCTATCAGAAGGCATAAACCAAAAACAAATCAAAGAGGAGTTATCTTGGACAAACAGTCCAATAAACTAATCTCTTTCTAAAGATTATGATTTCACAGTGGATTTAAGAATAGACTAATACTCAATCTACACTTATCCAAACCTTCCTATAAATTCTTTGAACATGTGTAGAAATAAGATATGAAACACTAGAAAGACATACTAGAAAACACAAAATTCTATCAAACTGGAGCTAGAAGGCTTTCATTAGAAATCCTATAATAGAAGCTTTTAGAAATTGAAGAGCCTTGAAATCAAAATCCCACACATATTACTTCAATTGATGAAGTATTTATACAATTTCCTCACAAAATATCCTGATAAAAATATCAACAATTATTACAAATATATGAAAACTATATTACAAAAATAGAACACAAATAAAGGTAACTAGAACTATTTTAAGAGTTCTTGTAATATCCTTGAGGATTTCTATTGATAAAGAAGAGAAATTCAAATTTGATTGCAACTCATAATTGATGAGGTGGCTTCCAAGTCACTAATTGTCTTTAGCTTTTTCGTCTTGAATTTTCGAAAAAAGGGGTCCAGTAATCCCTTTGAACATCTCAATCCGAGCTAGCTATGTGAAAAATGAGAGAGGTTTTTGTACCCTAGTAGCATAGAAAAAAAAACCTCTTTCAGTTTCCCAATATTCATCTCTTATTATCCACAAAATTTTCTGTAAAAAAGTGTCTTAAACAGGACATTGGAAAGTCGAAAAAATAGGCTAAACATGATGAGAGTGTATCTCCCAACCCCTGAAATCTGTGTGAAATGTGAGATAGGCTTTTGTATTTTTGAATCTTATGAACCAAAAACCTCTTCCAGTTTCTAAATATGCATCTCTTTTTAGTCAAAATATCTTTCTGCAAAAATATGACTAAAATAGGAAATTTCTAGAAAACATGCCTTAAAAGATGTATTTGCATATTCCAAACCATAATAGATGTTAGAAAACTGAGAGAGGTTTTTTGACATGAGGATGATATAAAAAAAACTCTTTCATTTTTCGAAAATTCGTTCTCAGTTGTTTTTAAACCATGTTTGAATTTACTTTATTACATCATTTAATCACGTTTAAATGCATGATTAACTAAATCAACCAGCTAATGAAACTTAAATTTAAATTTTGAGGATTCATTTACTCTTTCAATCCCATTTATTATTTCTAAACTACTAAAATGTATTATATCAAAAAATTTAAATTATCAAAACTAATCATGTTACAACACCTTCCAAATTTTATTGTACTCCAGCAGTTTACATGTAATAAAATTGACCATTTTGGTGTTTTGGAGAATTTTTTTGTTTATGGTTGTTTGTTGAAATTTATTGTGTTGTTATCTCTATTCATGTCTTTCATTATTGTTGTAAAATTTATGTTTGGAACATTAAACTAATCTCCCAACACCTTGCCCATCAATGTCTCCCACCCTAATCGAGGAATTACAATATTTTATTATGGTTCACATTAAAATCTCTCTCTCTCTCTCTCTCGATATATATATATATATATATATATATATATATATATATGGAGAGAGAGACATGTAGAGAATTGATATTGAAATAAATTAATTGACATGGCTATTTAAATAATCTACTACATAGTGGACAATTTTAAATAGTATAAGAATTATAAACCTTCCTCACACTCAAAAGTGAAAATATAATAACTTTTCTACTTTTAATTGCTTTATATCTATAAAGTTGGTATACAATTATGTCACTTCATATTAACATCTCCTTTTATTTATGATTGAGAGTGAAAGTTTGTAGCTCATCTCCTTTGTAATTGTAATATCGACTCGGTGAAAATGAGATTATGAATATTTGATATTTCTTTCAATTAAAACTAACCAAACAAGTATATTCATTTTTATTTTTTTGACTATTGTTGACATGATTTTTTATTTAGATAATAGTTTATTTTAATTTTAAAAGGGATAATGCAAATTAAATTTTGAGCATAGAAGTAATTACACATATTCCTCATACAGGGCTATACAATGCACCTCTCAGCTCAATTAGTTCAAGTATAAAATTAAATGGATCAAGTAAATAGTTTTAGGACATGTTTGCAATTAAGAAAGGAAAAATGCAAGTAACGTAACAAATTTAATCACAACATTTCATTGAATCCATGAAAAAATATATTTTTTATTAAATCTTCAATATACACATAGCTTATGTGATAAAAGAACTCTAAAATATGGCACCCTCTTTCTGATATAGTCATGCCACATGATTAAATAATCATGAATACCCATTTATATACTACATGCAATTGAATAAATGTTTATCAAAATAACAAGATGGTGAATAATAATTTTTTTTTATATGAAAAAACCTCTAAATTTTAGCACCCTCTTTCGCTTATAGACATGTATTTAGGCCTAATTATGAACCATTATATATATATATATATATATTATATTATATATATATATATATAATATATATATTTATAAGGTTTCTCTATGATTACTGATTTACCACTTGGAGAACCAAATCAATAACATACAAATAATGATTTTGGCCATGAAAAGAGTCTAAAAAATATCACATATGCTATCAAGTATGAAAGTGTAAAATAATTATTGCATATAATGAAAGCTTAAGCTCCTTCTTGATCTAAACATGAGTGTAAGATGGTTAATTAGTTTCTAAAAATGACACAAATTTGTATATAATCGGCCATTTTTCGGCCGGTGACCAATAGTAGCTAATTTACAGTATCTTATAATGGGATAAACATTTAGTCATTTTTATCGTAGTCATTAATTGGTTGTCTCAATTTTATTGTCTAGTTGTATATTTAGTCATAAATTTGGTCATAATTTAAATTAGTCATTGATTTAGTCATTAATTGACAGAATTAACGACCAAATATAGAACAAAATATATTACTATATGATCACCCGAGACAAATAACTAATAACCAAAATGACCGTGTTATAAGATACTATAAATTAGTTACTAATAGTCATATATATGAAAATTTTAGTCATCATTTGAAACCAATTAATGACCAAATAAATATGACTAAATTTTGCTCGTGTTATAAGATATTGTAAATTAGCTATCAATAGTCATATATATGCAAAATTTAGTCATAATCTGTAATAAAAAAATTATCATTTGTAGTAATCATTTATTTTTTTGTAGTTTCATATTCGTTATATAAATGACTAATTTAATAGTTTATATTCATTTCATTTGCTTTCATTAAATTGTTATAAGCAACTAATTTAGCAGTATATTCATTTTATTTGTGTTCATCATTAATTAATATAAACTACTAATTTAGTAGTTTTAGATCGATTTTATGTGTTCATTATTATTCAACATAAATTAGCTAGTGTGATTTTGCAACTAAATTAAAAAAAGTCATACAATGTGCATATTCATCTAATATGAAAAAACAAAGTTATATACGTTAATTACAATACTAAGTAATATCAAGTGCACCTATAAATAATTAGCCACATAAATTATATTATACAAAATGTCAAGTATTACAATATGAGTTTCCCACTTACTATTGGTTGGAATACAATTTACACATGAAATATTGTTTAATCACTTCAAAACATTATCATTGTGTTTCCAAGCCATTGCAGGTGAATTCACCAACTCTGAAGACTTGACCATCAGTCTCTATGTGTGTGTCTTATGTGGGATATTGGCTCTACAAGTACCAATAGACTAGTTCTCTTCTCTCTATCTTTTTGAATTTGTCGCTCCAGTGTTATTGTTCTCCTCTTTCTTCAATTCCTACTTCTTACCATCAATACTGAGTTCCTTTTCTGAAAATGAAATAAGATATAATGCAGAGTATATATAAGACATGAAAGACAATGAACACTAGAATATATTAAAAACTAAAGTAGACTATAAACGATTTATATGATATATACCTAACCATCGACAATTTCAATGCCATTTTTCCCCACAAAAGAAAGAAACTCGAACAAGTTTCTTCAGTTGGACAATAGTGGCCACTATGTGGACAGATGCCCTGTATAAACAATGTAATAAAATGTCACCATATAAAAGAACACCTTAGTAAACTTAGTAGTCAAACTTTATGGAAATCTTAGGAATAATAATGCCAACTAAGTTACATGCTAAAAAGCTAAAGTTGTAGATTACATATACAATGTGGGAGTGCAAACACAACTCCTAGAAAATTCCAAAGCTAAGTCTATAATAAAATGAAATGAAGTAAAAAGGATACGGTAATAGGATAGCCTTGTATACATTATGTAACCGAATAATGTATAAGGCTAAGTGAATAAGTCTAGTGCTGGAAGTCGATGATGTCAAGTATACCAAATTCTAATGAGCATTTCTTCAAATAAGAACTACTATTTGCGTCCATTATCACATATGAATAAGCCAACTAGTCTATATCAAATTATTAATGTTTTTATTATATTTATGATCACTACAGTATAAGTGGATAAATGGAAAATATAATTCCATTGCCATTGTGTTCATAATATGTGGTACAATCTATTAGTTTTGGATTAGAAAAAAAATTCTAACATCTCAAATATGTAGAAATCACCACTATGAATCCCCAAAATAGGCATAGAAAATATGTATCAATCTGCACTAGTAATCCCCCAAATAAGATTATTTTGAAATGTAATTTTCAAATTCCAGTTGCTATATGATTCTTGAATGGAAAACCCACAATAAATTTTAACACCAAACTTCAAATTTGAGGGAACACCTAGGGGTATCCTAATGTATTTTGGAGGCTAGATAATTCAGTCCTTGGAGAAAAGACCTCTATATTGATTAAAAAACTCAATCAGTTATCTTAAAACATCAATGATATTTATAATGAAAAGATAAAATAAGAGTAGTTTTGATATGTTTTTCAAATTTACATTTAAATCACCAATAGTTTTCCCATCTTTATCATAGCTATAATTCCAATATATAACACATCAATTTATATTTTATAGAAAATACTTGATTCAACAAACGAAAATTTAATATATTACAACAATACCATGAATATTTGATCCTCAATCATTTCATACTACTTCGCACAAAAACTTCAAGAAAGAGAAACAAGTAGAAATAAAAAATCCATCAAGTAGTAATCAATCAAAAAAGGATGATATTTTTTTTGAAGCTTGATAAACAACTAAAAATATTGACAATCCACTGCAACTAGTAATCTTGTTCAAAGAGAAATACTACCTGGAGAACTCATCTTCCAAATTCTTTGCTCTATACATGAAGCTTTTGGTTATCCTTAAAAATGATTCACATTTAATATTTTAGGTTTCTGAAGTTTCCCAAAGGCCCTACCAAAGGAAGTAGTGAATTTCAATGATTTTCATGAAATGCTTCTGGCATTGAGAATACTATAGTTTGACCATATGATAGATAATTCAAGCAAGAAAGTAAAAAATTATGTACAAAATTTATTAGAAGACTTTATGTTAAAGGGAAAACTTACACATTTCAAATAGAAAAATAAGCATAATAAAGAAGGTCGATATTATAAAAAATAGACTTGATATAAAACTACAAGTAGAACTAACAAAATCCTAATTGTAATACATTTGATTGATTATCCTAAGTTAAGCCAACTAGATACATACAAGTTTTAATTTTCAACTTTTTCCCCATATATTTATTAGAGGTGGAAGCTAACTTGCATGAATCTCACAAGGTTGTTTTAGCAAGAGTATATGTGTCATTCTCATATTCCACACTTGATTTTCCATGAACAATCATAGCTGGTATTAGAGGAATTAGTTGTTACATCAGCTGAGCTTCCAACTTTAACCTTCTCTTTACTCAAGGTATTGATCCTTCCCCTTCTTCTTGGTTATAAATCTCATATTTCTTCTATAGCCAGCATTGGAATAATTTGGGTTCTGGAAGAATAAAGATATTTATATTATGTCTTCAAATTTGAAAGGATGCATTTTTATTATTTAATTAAGGGTAAACATGTGATAGGAAGACCTTAAATATAAACATACCTTTTGTGTGGAGCGGTTTGTTGCAAATTCCCACGCTAGCACAACATCACTGAAAATAAATGGTCAACAATAATTAATTTTTTCCCCTAGCATAAAAATTGGCTTAGTTTACATAAAGAAACATAAACCATTATAAACTACAAGGAATAACAAAAAAGAACACCATTTCTATAAATTAATTGAATACTGACAACAAAAAAGAAGTGAATTTTCCAGGTAGTAAGTCAAAACATTGAAGTGGGAAGATGCCCTCAAGCTTGAGTAATATCTACATGCCATGGAATGAGTTGTGATGCTTCTTATGTTTACGAGGCAGAATTGTAACTAGAGTTCCAATATTGTTTGATAAATAGTATTGTTGTTGATATACAGTGTGGCCCTCCATCATTGAAAATGACACAGCTATTTGGGTTCACATAGTTATTGCAGATTCAACATATTTCGTGTCTCACTGAATAGTGTGGTTGGTAATTATTGGTGCTAATCCTGAGCCAGGGAACAAATTCTAAATATTTATCCTTCAAACACTGTCTTGAGAGTTTAAGGTTCCAAACCTTACAGATTCACCCAAACTCTCATACATGGTAGAAACTTGCAAAGCTAAGAGTGTCTCACTAGTATGATGCCGGAGCTACATTAATGTGGAATTCAAAATTTGTTCATTAAATTGATTCCTATCATCCACTTCTGAAGACAACTGTTAATTATGATCAACCATGAGTTCCTATTTTAAGAATGAAAGGAGATAAAATGAAAAGTATAGTACATGAAGGACAATGAACACTGGAATACAAACTAAAGTAAACTATAAAGTATTTATATGACATATACCTCTACGTCAGCAAAGCCAAAGCTACTTTTCGATAGAAAGGTAAAGAAATTTGAACAAGTTTTGATCAGTGGAGCGATAGTGCCACTATGTGGCCATATGACCTATATAAACAAAGAAAATAAAACATCACCATAGAAAAAACACATTAGGAAATTATTATTGAGACCATAAGATAATGAACAAAATACAACCTTTCGTGTTAGCTGTAAAATAAAGCAACAAATTTCCTTTGTGATTTATCAAAAAAGCATTGTTAGAACATGAACAAATCTATCTTTTCATTCAAAATATTCAAGGAATATAGTATCAACTATATCATTAAAATAATAGCATAAGAAAAAAAGAGAAAAAAAGAATGACAAGATGTGGTGAAGGTTCAGTGTCTTTACCAAATTGTTTTACTACAATCGTATCAACTGAAGAAATTAGTAGCAACCGTACATAGTGGGGAAAGAGTTGTGTCCCATATTTTCCCATGGAATCTTGTTTGCTCCATGAAAAATGAAAAAATAGATATTCCCTTAGTCCAATATAACATAAAGTTGCATTTTCCACCCATTTTTCTTTCTAATATTTTTTCAGCAACACCTTTAATGTCATTTTCAAATCAAGAACTAAATACAATTACAATTATATTAAAATTTTACTTGTTTATGATGTATAAGTACTCTAATATAGAGTAATCGAGTACAAACTAAAAAGATATTTATAATAGTAAGGTGCATGAGGCTTCATTGCACTTTTAAACTTGAAGAATACAAATATAATAAATCAAAAGCTCCTAAATTCACAAACTATGTTGTTTTAATATGAACTATCAACTCAATTAGAAAATTGGATATTTCTGGAGACGGAATGAGAGAAATTTAATAACTAGAAATTTTGGGTCGTTGGCACATAATTAGAAATTTTGATCCACAGTCACTGGCAAGTAGGCCTGTTAGAGGGACTTTAGATTATTGGTCACTCCCTTGCCCATAGCATGGGAGAGACTATGGCGTAAGGGACCCAAAACAATAGTGGGATGTAGGGACAAGCTTTTTGAGTGGTTGACTTGTCTCCTAAGGGTTTTGTTGATGATCTTGGGTGATTATCTGTGATGTTCCATCAATTCCATTTCCTTAAGGTCAACGAGGAGATTGAATCCCTTATTGTAACCTCTCTCAACACATATTTTCCCGGTTGGTTGGTTTCTTGGGTAAGCTTGGGAGGAGGGGGTGCTACATTGTGGTATCATAGCATGGTTCACCCCTTAGACTAGATGGGCGGTGTGTGTTGGTGAGGCATGCATGTCAGGTTAATGTGTGTCTCTTACACTTGCATTCCATGTGCATGTTGCATTGCATGATGTTGATCATGGTTGTAGTAACGTTGACATGAGGAACTTGATGTTGATTTTTTGGAATGCATTATCTTGAGTATATGACTAGTTACATGATTATATGTAGCTTGATTACATCCTTTTATGTTAGGTTGCATTATGTATGTTTTGATTACATGTATCAATCTTGTAGGTTAGTTACAAGAATTGATCACTTATGCTCCACTACATGTGTTCATGAATATGTGTAGTTTATTATGCCTTTCTTATGCATGTTTATGGTTTCATATGAAAATGTGTACAATGGAGTAATGGTTTTTTTCATCCATGAGGTCATGGTTTGTGAAGTTGGTATCGTCATGCATTGATGACTAGACTCTAGCTAGAATGATGTGTATACTGTTGGTACTTATGTGTTATATGTCTATATGTAGTTGTTATGCATGTATGGTCTTGCTTATAGTTATGCATGAATAGTAGGTAAAACATGCCTCATGAAGTCATGGTATGAAATTTAGGTCATCATGTTGATACCAGTATGTTATGATGCTAATGTGTTGGTTGAGATAGAGCAGGAGATGCATATCATCATAAAGAGGTTGCAACATTGGATGTTGGGGTAAGAGAAGATCATCATACATATATTGTATGTTTGACATGCAAGTATGTAAGTTAATGATTTTTATATGCGTTAGGTTTATGTACATGTCTATTGATGTTATGGTTACATTCATTATGGATGTTAGTTGATTAGTGTAGTTATATGCCAATGTGTCAGATAGTCAAGAATGATAGTAACCTGTAGTTGTATGCATTTCTATTGTTGTTTTATATTAGATAACTTGATGATTATGTTATATGTTATTGATGAAGTATCTTATAGGTTAACTTCTTATTGTTAAATTATATCCAGCTTGATTATTAGGGTTATATCATTTATACCTTAATGTTATAGGTATCACACTAATTTGGATTAGCCTATGCAGATGGTTATGGTTACAACATTCAGGTATGAGCCAACATATTTGTGATATGGTGATGTAATAATTTAGATAGACTTTGCATGTGTGAATGGTAATTGTGTATGAGTTATGATGTAAACATGTTAGCCAGTGACTATTTTGGATATCATGATCTTATATATGTTTGAGTTAATATCTCTTGAAGTTATAACATGTTAATTAGATTGGTTGTGCAGACAAGATTGCCTCCGTTGAGATACATTAAGGTATGAGTTTAATTATGTCATATATGTGGTGCTTGATTGTTTGATTAGGTCATATAGTTAATTTAATTAATATGGTATGTTTTCAAATTGGTTGAATGTTTGATGAATTGATTAAGATGATTATGTGCTCAAATGATCTTGTATGAGATGATTGTACTAATACATATATGTTGAGACATTTGATTTGTACTTGAGTATACTAGGTGATATTTATAGCATTGTGTCCAAGGAATATGAGATGACTATGGATTATGACATTATTGTTAGTCTTGGTAAAGGTTGATATCAAATTGTTAGATATGATTATTTTGATCTTTACAATGTTAGAATAACATGTGTGAGCAAGTTGCAGGGAAGCATGGTTTTTATTAGCATGACAAGGTAACAATTGATGTGCTTATATAACTAATAGTTGGGTGATGTGACAATACTAGTAATCCTTGATTGCAGCCAAGTAAAAATGTAAAAGAAAAGGATTGGATAATAATTCCTTTGGCTATGTTTGGAAACCATAATTACAAACGAATAAGTTCTTTCCATACAAGAAGTCTTCTTCAACTTGATTTTGTCTGACATTATGTGGATATGTGCTATATTCATGAACATGTACTTGACAGGTATATTAGCTAGTCTCTAGTTACAGGTGGATTTTTCAAAGGAATTGCAGTCCCTTGAAAGATGGCATGGATGTGTTTAGCTACAAGGAAATATGCTTGGCACAACAAGATAAGGTATCTGGTGTATTTTTATATTTATTTATGCACTGACAATTATGTGTTTATGGTAGTATAGTGCAGGGAGTTGCATGGAAAGAGAGATTGCCATGAATCTTGAAGAAGGCTCAAGTTGAGCTTTTCTTGGGAAGCATGGGGATTGAGTCATGGTGTCTTTTGTTAGTCTGATGCTTTTGGTCCTTTGCAATTGTTGTGCTTGATTTTCGATTTTGATTGCGTCTGGTACATAAGGTGTTATGTACACATTGTGTAGGTGGTGTCGTGTACATGTGATGTTGTGCAGGTAGTTCTTTGTACATATGGTATTGGTGTATGTGTGGTATTGTACACATATCATACATGTTGTGTTTAATACATGCGGTACTAGGTGGATGTATTGCATAGTGTTGTATGTCATGTGTGGTTGTATGTGTGTGAAGCACACTATGTGTATGTGCACATGGTTGAGGAGAGGGCATTGGTTGTTTGTCAGGTGTGGCAAATGATCTAGTGTGCATATGGAATATAGACAAAGGTATAAGCTAAGGATTGATGAAAGGATAAGTATCAACATTTTATTTTAGTTTTATTATGCATATGATTTATGATTATGATATATGATGATTATATATGATCTATTATTCTGGTTCGTGATGGTTACATGTGATTTATGATGTTGATCTATGATGGTTGTGTTCTAAGCTGACGTGATGTGATATGTTTATACATGATGATTTGGTCAAAGATGCTAGCTTGAATTGTTGTGACAGGAAGTAAACATGAGTGAAAGTATACCTTACTGATGAGCTACCAATGAGGTATGATTTGAAATTATTTCAATTTATTTTGAATTTAATCGAAGTTAGGTGCTTGGATAGGAGCACGGGAATTCTTAAATGGATGGTTGAAATCGATTGCAAGAATGAGCACCAACAGTGAAATAAATTTGAACATGCAGCAACATGCTGGTAGAGCACTTCAGGAGTAGGACCATTGTGTGACACTAATACCCAATAGTGTCGATTCATTTCCATGATCATGATATGACTGCTATGATGGTTTTGAGGCAAGGATATGCCTTGGTTTTGTATCCTTTGGTGCAAGGAATCCTTGCCAATGGATGGATCACCCGGGATGGGGGATTGCAGGGAACTTGGAATTTGAGTGACTGCATGGAAGGGGTGACCGCATTTCCCGAGGTACAATGTAGCATAGAAGGTAAGGTTGTAGATATATTTGTTTTGGTCATTAACATTGCTAGATGGAATCAGATGCACATTGGGAGTGCGCCCTATAATAATGAGTCAGTAATTGTTCATTGAGGGGATATGTAGCACAGGATTACAAGGCTAGGAATTAGATGCAACTTTGACTATGATAGTGGATTTTGGAATTCCTAGCAAGGAGGTGAATCTTGGAATTACTTTGAAGGTGGAGCTATGATCCTCTCGACTCCCTTTTTTATTTTTTTCTATATAATACTACCTAAGCACCCAAAGGCGATTTGAACCAGTGACCTATTGCAAGGAGTACCTTAACAATACACCCATTCACATCAATCCAAAGCCCCATGAGCTACTCCCTTTTTTATTGATACAAGCATCATATCCTTTTATTTTTTGGTTTAGAAAATGTGCATATTTGTATATGTGGTTACTGTAAATACCATAATGAGTTATGTTATAAATCTCTAGTATGTGGTATGGTTGTCATCTGGTCATGTTGTCATGATGTTTTGATTTTGAGCAAGTCATTCAATATAAATACTCCAATGAGCTAAGTTATAAGGATCCACGAGAAATATGTTTCCTTTTCAGTGGTTTTGTTGAGGTCTTGGTGCGTTTTAACATCGAGGACGATGTTCCCCAAGGGGGAGTGTTACAGGTCTATTTGGGCACATCACGCCCAATGATTAGATTAGTGTAAACATGGTCTATCAATCCCTAATTCAGTTGCTACATGCACTAGACATGCCACCTCATTGAGTGCTTTCATCCATGAGAGTTGCCTGACTTCAAACCTTGCTGAAGTGCTTCCTTGGGTCACTAGCGCCCCCTTGGGCAGGGGTAACTGCTCTACATAGTAGGTAGCCCCATACAAAGCTATTTTGTAGAGCACCTAAGCCCACTTAACCCTGCGCTAAGCAAGAATTCTTGAAATGTTCATTGGATCCTGAGTATATTCCTTCTTTCTAGAGCCTTCTAGAAGCAACCCATCTCCTATCCTATCAAGATGAGCTCGACTTAGGATAGTATTAGATCATCTAATCCTCTATCCTCTCATCCCTTCAAACATGGAAACTAATCATCCAGCTATGGAAAACCATTCAATGCCATATTAATGACAAAACCACTTGCATTCATCTATAAATGGGCCTCCCAACATAAAGCCAAGGAGTTTTGATATTATAGAGCAATACTTTTCATTTAGAAACTTGAAATCATTTTCAAAGTAATGTTATGATGCCAGATTGATGTTGCTATTCGTGTGATGGGGGCTTGGACTAAGTTGGATGAGTGACATGAGATTGAACCACATTGAGTGTAACTTCTCCTTCTATCAATCAATAAAGTTGTTTGTTCCTTTTCCAATACTTTTTATATATCTATGATGGATGTATGTTCAAATGTTGTCGATTCCATTTTTTGTAAATAATTAGACAATATTCTTTGATTGTTGCCATCTTCTGTTTATGTTGGCAAGTACCAATTGATTGAATTCAATTTGAGCAAGAGTGACAAGAGGAACTCAAAGGAGATCAAAAGAAGTGAAGGATCACAATTAGGTTCTTTTATCTTATCTGTTTATTGTGGGAAAATGTTAAACATCTTTACCTTAGTTGTTCTAACTGTAACTACCAACTTAGGGAAGATATACTTATCCGTAGGTATAAATTTTGTATAAAAAATTGGCAACTCCTCTTGAGATGACTATCGTTACTGGTAGTTATCCCTCATCTTAGCAACACCAGTAGACTTTGCTTGAGTTCATTTACCTATATTCAGTTATTTTGAAGCTTGTTTGGTCAAAATGTGTACTTATTTGTGTGTTGATAGTACTCTCTCACATCAACGCATTGTTTCTCTTGACATAATGCACTCCAAAGTAGCCTTAGCCTAGAGACAGTGCTCTACAATGCACTGTCTCCCACTCAGAGTTGCATTGGTCCCTATCAAGGAAAAAACCCATTTTTTTCTTGATTTTTTCCAAACTATTTCTCATCTTGTTTGTTGAATGGTCAATGTTTCTCTGTCCCTGAAGTCCAAATCAACATTTATTTTCCATGCCCACTTTGGCTTGTATGTTCAATGTTTCTTTATGTTTTATTTATCATTGTCGAATCAATCCAAAAGTTAGCTTACATTAATTAGTATTTACTTTTATGAAAAAGAAACTAACATAACGTTTTCGTTTCTTGCGAAAAGCATTGATTTATCATTTGTGGATTTAGTTTCTTTATGTTCATCAAGGCATTAAAGGAATGAAAATAAAAACATGCATAATGTATTTAGAAGCTTGTGTGTGCTTGTAGGAATGGTATAGGGAAGGTTGCATTAGATGTGCTCTATGCTCTTTGTTTAGAGATTCTGATTTCTCTATCCCTTTCAGTTACGTTTTTTATTGTTTAAATCAAATGAAAAGAATGATTCCCATCTTAGTTTCATTCTATGAGTTTCAGAAACATCACGTGGTGAACCTGAAAGGTAAAATTTTAAACAAGATCAACTAAAATTTATCTAAATTAACCTAACAGAGCATTGTAACTTAACGCATAACATTTAGAGGTCTATGTTAGAGACATGTTCTGGCATTGTTAAACATAGTAGTTGTCACTAACAGTCTATGATACACTCCAAGTGTGATACATCATTCCACGTACATAAGTATATCATAGCTTGTCCACATACTTTTGGGTATATTTGGTGGTGTTATAGTACGAAAAGTATAAGGGAATTCTCTCACTCTGTGGTTTCACATTAGACAACGCTAACACGCATTGGGCCTCCACGTACTTTTAGGTATATTTGGGAGGACTACATTAGGTTTCTATCCATCCATAGGTAACCAAGTCGGTCGCCTTGTATATTGAGATACACTGAAAGCAACATTCGGGGAGATTACCTGCACGTATGTTAAGTCCTTGTCTCCTTCGAGGAAGTATATTGTAGTTCACAGTTACTTGGTAATTATTTTGCCTATGTTACCCTATTTTTGTTTATTTCTTTTCATAATAAAATCAATCAGAAATCATCGTAGAAAATCAACCTTTACCCAATCGTTGACATAGGATAGAAAGTAAATCGCCTTTACCACTTGAAGCTACACCTAGTTAGTGAAAGCAATCTCATTTAACTGAGTCTAGTACATCAAAAAATTATGGTTCTTCATCTCATTCACCAGAGCCACTTATACCGGTACGTATTGTGATTCTAGTTACTCCTACTATTACTGGTTTATCTTCTACCAAAGTGGAACCTTTACAATTACCTGAGTACATTGAAAGTGAACTTAGTGAAATGGTAATTGAAGTTGTCCAACAAGAAGTTTATCCTCAACCAGAAGTTGCTCAAGAAATTTGTCCTGGATTCGTTGTTGTTTTACCAGAACACTTGGATCCTGAAGTTGAACAACCAAAAGTTGTTCCCCTACCGGAAGATGATCAACTGGTTTATCCTCAAACATCTATAATTGTTGAGACTTCTACTTTACCACAGAGTCAAACACTGGAAATTTATTACGGACCTGACAGTGAAATCCTTCCACCCATTTTGATCGCTATTGAAGAGGAATTTGAAGAAGAATCTTCTCCTAGAACTCCAACTTGTTTTGGACCAAGGTTTTATCTTTATCCTTCTTTTCCTCGGTTAACTTATACTGATCCTCTTGATCATATTTAATTTGAAACTCCCATAGACTCATTAGGACATTTATTGGGTCATTTCACTATGGCTAAAACCACATCACGGATTGCATCATCTGTTACAGCTGCGACAACATCTACTGTCACTACTTCTTTGATGTTTACCACAACACCTAAGTCACATATATATGGTGGTCCATCCATCCCACTGGGTTACCAATCATTATTTGGAACTCACTCCAGTGTTTCTTCTATTCCATGGTCTTCACTCATATTGTCCACAATAATTTTACATGGTTCTTCACTTACAAATACTCAACAGTTTGATCCATCAAGTCAATATCAAGCTGGTCCAACTGGTTACCATCCAATGTATCCACTTCACACTGGATTACCTCCATATGGAGAACAATATGCCCAATTTGCTTATTCTCCATACTCTGGGGGCTAGCATATGGCAGTATAGTGTCATCTTTAGGTCGAACTTATTCTGGAATGATTGTTTGTCAATGGCAACATACAATTCCTGTTCATCCAAAGCTTGTGTATTAATCACAACCAATAAAACCTATTCATCCATACCTCCTACACATGTTGTTACAACTTTACCACAGTCACAAGCTCAGTTGATTGTCTCAACCTTTGCAAGATGATGCTTCAACCTCTTACCCTCAAGTTTATGGTCTACAGACTTAGTCTCCTGAGGCTATTTTACAAAACTATTTGTGTCTGAAATCCAACAACCTCAGGCTAGTTTACCATTAATTGGGATGAATCATACTTATACTGGTCCAATTTGTCCACAACCTGGCCAAACTTATATTGGTGGGAAACAACTGTTGTATCAACAACTGTGGTAGCCAAAATACCAACAACAACAATTCCAGTTGTACCAAACCTATCCTAGACTTGGTCAACAAACCTATGCTAGGTTTGGTCAATAGAAAGCTTACCCAGGTTCTAGTCAACAAGCCTATGCTGGTTTTGGTCAACAACAAATTTATCATGGTTCCCAACAACAACCTTATATTGGATATTCTCAACAAACCTACCCTTATCAAGGTTACTAGTAGCAGATTCCTTATGCTAGTATGCAAAGGCCTATTTCCCAAGCAATTCCATCTTGCCCTTGTTATGCTCAACCTGACTTAAACTGACAGTTTCCTTGTGTCACAACGCATGAAATACCGGATTTAAATCAGCTTACGAATGATCCCATTCCTTATTTAGCTTGGTGGCCAGTGATTCCACAAAAATTTCCTTATGATATTCCTAAGCTCAATGGAACCCCTGGAGAAGATTCGTCTAATTACATTATGACTTTTCATTTATGGTGTTCATCAAACTCCCTAAATGATGATTCAATAAGACTACGTCTTTTCCAGTGAATGCTCACTGGTCTAGTTGCAAAGTGGTATATTGAATTACCATGAGCTTCATTTGACAACTTCACAACCTTAGCCAATACATTTTTAACCCATTTCTAGTTACCCATTAGATATGAAACTGGAATGGAACTACTGACCAACTTTAAATAGGCCACTACTACTCACATTTCTGATCATATTCATGAGTGGCATCATTGTTGTCCAATGGTCAAAATTTTGTTCCTGATTAGCTTTTAGTCAAGTGGTTTATTAAATCCTTCTTTCCATCTATCAATGAGGATGTGGCTAAAGGAGGAGTTGTTATTGAAGAGCAGTTGCTCATGCCCAATACTTAGACTTGATTTACACCCAGTCTGGCATGCTCTATGATAAGATTCCAAGTGCACCTAGACTAACTTTTACTATTCCACCACCTCCATCTTGTAAGGACTCTCATGCCAGTGACAGTGTGATAGGTTCTTCAAGCACTCAAACAACAAGTAGACCATCTAGTTAAACACTTACTATTTCAAATCAAACCCCTAATACACCTTATAATACACTTCCTTCTGAAATAAATGACATGCATATGAAAAAGGTAAAAATGAAAAGCAACCTGGAAGCAAGAAAAATGGGAAAACCAAAAAGAAACAAAATTCCCTCCCTCAAGAGAAATCATCTGATCCTCTTCTCCTGCTAGGAAACCGTATTACCCATGTTTAATTTGTAATGGGTAGCACTTTACCTGCAACTATCCTCACTGCTCTGAAGTCTCAAAACTTGTTAATACTTACAGTATGTCTGCTTTGTTGACAAACCCTTTTCCAAACCCATAGACTCATTTGGTTGCTACAGATCCTGCTTCCACTTCACAAGTTCTTATGATATCTGCCACTAAGCCTAAGATTGATGTTTTGGTGACTACATGAAGTAAATATTATGGTAATCCAACATTGTTGTTGAATAACAAGGCTATATATCAACCCAATACTTTGAATTCAACTTCGTCTGACTCCATTCCACCACCCATTGCACCAGAGTTAACAATAAATCGCCTAAGGGAGTTGTTCATAAATCTAGATTCAACCCTCGAGCTCGAGCAATGCAAAATTATAACATAGTAGAAGATTTGGCTCAGTCACCTTCTTCTATGTCGATGCGTCAGGTGCTTCAAAATTTCCCTCCCAAAAGCATGCTTTATTGTCAGCGATTGGTGGAATTGATCCAATGGATTCCAATCTCGTAATTTTTAACCATGCCGGTTATATGCCACAATTACCAGCACAGCTAGCATTCTTGATCCAAGTAAATTCTTTGAATCACCTCATTCACCAAACCATTGTTGAGGAAGGTGAATCTACTTGTATCATGTCAATGAATTACTAGAAAACACTTGGCTCACCGCCTTCGTCGGGATCACCTACAATGTTAAAATATTTTGACAGTCGCACTTATACACCTTGTGGAATTTTGAGTAACCTATAGATAGAACTAGGGGGGAAGCTGTAATTCTTGAAGTTGATGTCATTGTTGGACCCCTTGACTACAATATTTTACTAGGAAGGCCATGGGTTTACACTATGGCTGCTGTGGTTTCAACATACTTTCATATGATCGATTTCCCTCATAAAGGCGGAATCATAGTAATTGATCAACTCACCTTCTTCTCCTCTAGTTCACAGGAAACTAGAAGCGTTGTGTTAGTTCACTGACCTCTGTTATATCTTAAGAACATTGGAGTAGGTCTCTTCAAAGGTTCTTCCCTAATGGGCACCTTTTCACTATCGTCACCATCACAAATGTCAGAAGTTGTAAAATTTGAGACGTGTAACATGATATCTTCCACTTCATTTGACTCATGGAATATTTCAAATAATTCTGAAGTTGATATGTGTAATGAAACCATGCTGCTATGCCCAATTGAGCTGACATAGAAATCAATCTTTTTGGCTTGAGCAACAAATCCAAATCCATCATCACCGATTGTATGGGTTGATCGTTCATTAGAATATGGTACTTCCTCTGAGCCCTTTTCACGTACATTTTTTATTGATGAAGGAATAATCCAATCAATGATGACAGAAGAAGAACCATGGGTAGATTATCATCATCGATCCCATATTCCAGATCACATAGAAGATATTCAAAATGAACTAGATCTCCCTTCAATCGTTGATTTCCTTTCAAATTTTGTATTTATAGACACATTCAATTCCAAACAAAACTTATTGAATATCAAAGAAACCATTTCTATCAATATTTTATCCAAAAATGGAATTGTAGAAAACATCCATGTTGGAAAATCTTGTTCTCCATTGGAACTTGAAACTTACCATGCTCTTTTTCGTGAAGTCCGTGATATATTTTATGGTAATATGAGGAAATTCCAGGCATTGATTCTAATATAGTTGAACATGAGATTAAAATGTATACTTATGTCAAGTTGGTACGACAACGCCTCTATCCTGTTCATCAGAAAAATGTTGTTTCCATAAAAGAAGAAGTTGAAAACCTTTTGCATGTTGGTTTCATATACCCCGTTCCTCTTACCGATTGGGTTTCCAATATTTTTCTTGTCATGAAGAAACAAGGAACAATACGAGTGTGTGTTGATTATAGGGATGCTAATCACGCTTGTCTAAAAGACAACTATCCCACTCCCTTTATCAACCACATAATTGATGAATGTGCTGGATGTGAAATATTTTCATTTATGGATGATTTTTTCGGCTATAAGCAGATCAATATCTGCCCAAAAGACCAATCTAAAACTACCTTTATTTTTCCTTGGGGAACATTTGGAAGAGTGATGGGGAAACATTTCAGAGGGTAATGAATTATGCCTTCCATGACATTAAACACATTGTTCAACCCTATCTAGATTGCTTACCATCTCATTCATGGAAATGGGTTAATCACTTGCAACATTTGAGAGCCATCTCTTTACGGTGCTGACACTACAAAATTCGACTAAATCCACATAAATATGTGTTTTGTGTTGGTTTTGGTCATTTTCTTCATTTCATAGTGTCCAAAGAAGGAATTCGACTCGACCCCTTGAAGGTTAAGGCAACTCTTGATCTTCCTCCACCTTCCAATTTACTTCAGTTACAAAGACTCCAAGGGAAGGCTAACATCCTAAGGAGATTCATTCCCAACTATGCCAAAATGGCTAAAGGATTCACACGTCTTTTGAAAAAGGGAATTCCCTTCCATTGGGACTAGGTTGCACAAGCTTCCTTTGATTCTCTCAATGATACCCTCATTGGAGTGCCATTAATGTATTCCACTAATTATCAGAATGACTATTATGTGTATCTCGTCATTGCAGATACAACCATTGCTATGGTTCTAGTACAAGAAGAATATGGGATTGAACATACGATCTATTATTTGAGTCGTAAGCTCAATGATACGGAAGTTAAGTATTCTTACGTTGAGAAGCTAGCTTTGGCTTCCATTCAAGCTATACAAAGATTTCACCATTATATTCTGCTTCGAAAGACCGTTGTCATTTTAGATTGCAACCCTCTGACATACATGTTGTAACGTCAATTGTTGGGGGGGAAATATCAAAAATGGATCATCATTTTGTGGGAATTTGATTTGGAATTCATCAAATCAAAGTCAAAGAAATCTCTAGTTTTTGTCGAGCTTCTTTGCAACCTTCCCTCTACTACCATTGACTCAACAAGGGAACCATCAATTCTGAATGAGTCTTTGTTTCTGATCTCATCACCTGACCCTTGGTATGGATATATATTGATCTATGTCCAAACCCAAAATTTAAAGTTTGATACCTCTCTCTTGCAACAACAACATATTCGATATCAAGCCAAGGATTATCTGATCATTGGTGACACCCTTTACCATCATGGTATTGATATGATTTTTGTAGGTGCCTCACACATGAGGAAGCCAAGAAAGTTCTAAATGATTGCCATTCTGGTGCTTGTGGTGGACATTTATTTGGTTATGCTATGGAACATAAAATTCTCTGTGTTGGTTACTTCTGGCCTACCATATTTAACGATTTCATTATTGTTGTCAGAAGTTGTCATGCATGCCAGATTTTTGACCGTAAAACTCGATTACCACCTGCACCACTACATCTTGTCATCATTGTTGGACCAGTCTCAAAATGGGGCATTGATTTTATGACATATAACCCTTACTTAGTCGGGGGGCATGGGTATATTATTGTCGTCATTGACTATTTTATGAAATGGGCTGAGGCAATGCCTACATTAAACAATAGTGGTGAGAGAACTGCACTTTCTTTCTTTAACCATGTGGTTTCACTGTTTGGTGTACCACAAGCTATAGTTACAGATCATGGTTCACATTTTCGCAATCACTTGATGACTTGATTAGTTTCTAAGTTAGGATTCTCACATGATAGTTCTACTCCTTATTATCCACAGGCTAATGGATAAGTTGAAGCCATCAACAAAGTCCTTAAGTGAATGCTTCAATGAACGATAGGAGTTCACAAAAAAAATGGAATTTGATCCTATACTTAGCTTTGTGGGCTTACCAAACCTCGGTAAGAAACACAACTGGATTCACACCTTTCCAGTTGGTGTATGGTATTGAGGCAACCTTGCAATATAATGTGAGATTTCATCACTAAAACTCGCAATTGACTTGTTACCTGACACTTCTAATGATGAAGCACATTTCTTAGAACTCATCCATCTATATGAAACACGTCTTGAAGCCGCATTGGAAAACGAAGCACATACGAAATGAATTAAGGCGGAATATGACCGCAATGTCAAGCCTCATATATTCTCAGAAGGAGACCTGCTCTTGATTTTTTATCTGGAAGTTGATAAATTAGGAATAAGAAAATTTCAACCACTGTGGATGGGCCCCTACATTGTTAAGTGTGTTTTGGCAAAAGGTGCTTACGAGTTGGTTGATTATGATGGAATTCCATTGTTGCAGCCCAGAAATGGTTTGTATCTTAAACATTACTATGCTTGATTGTGCGTAGTAAAAACATTTTATATATTCTTTGATTGCATGTGTGTGTGTCACAATGTGAATTTAGATTTTTTATGTGGTTAGTAATCCTCTTTGCATTTGTTACAGATTTTGGAATCTTTGGAACCATTTGTTGGTTATGTTGATGCTGGTAGTCATAGTACATAGAATCGATCCTCTACAGCATGGACCATGTTCACTCCAAGTAGAGAGTTAGTGAGTTTTCAAGGGATTTTTATCGGTCGTTCTACGAATAATATCACTAATTATAGTGCATTGATCGAACTCCTCTCTGATGCCATTCCACTTGGCATTTGCCGCAGCATCATTAAGCTAGACTCATAACTTGTCACACTACAGCTTACGAATGTTTATACCATCTGAAATCCAACTAGTCATCATATATTCCTTAGAGTTGATCCCTTGGAAAGACATTTTGATTACATTCAATATCAACACATTTTCATAAACTTTTAACACATTGACTAATTCTTTAGAGAATTAGGAGTTAAACAAACATTTACGACATATGTAAAGAGTAAATTTTCAATTCACATCAACACTTGAATATGATTACACATAACCATAAACAAACACTGAAAGTAAATTAGACAGATGGTGAAATTATTTACAAAAATTTGTGTCCAAGACATGTTGGTCATCTGACCTCAAAACCTCAAAATGCATACAGTAAAACATCCTAAATATATCTAATGATGCTCATGATAACAGGTCACTTCCTAACCTATCATGCATAATAGCCTCATCCAACGACTAGGTACACAAATAGTATGGCATTATAGTCTCATCGGTAACTCCATGATCCAAAAATCCAATATACTAAGGGTTAACCCCTCTATATGATACTTCAACTCTACTAGTGTCTCAATCAGATCTAAATCTTGGAGAAATTCTCTTCTGACATTTCTCCCCGCTAGTTCACCCACGTTCTGTTGATGACCCATTCATCGAATAGTGCCAACATATGTATACATGAGAAGATTTTTACTTTAGCCTTGGAAACATCAAAAAACACAAAAACATGTGAAAACTCAAAAAATAAAAAATACATGGTCAAAACAATTTACCTATAGCACCCCACTGAGCACCCACTGATAATCTCAAATCTTGATCTCTACGGAAATCCATCCCTACATATGGACACTCCTTTATGACAATATGTTGTCAATGGAGCCAACTGAAGAATGCAATAGAAAATGATATTGATCACTGACTAGCATGTCTAGCCATCAAGTCTACCCATCTCTGCATCTGTGCATCACTAGGACCAGCTAAACTTAGTGTCACATACTAAGGTTGCATCAATGGAATTCTCTCCAAAGTAAAAGCAATAAAGATCAATTCATAGCTGAAATTTTTTGTGTTATTGCTTTTCACTTTAGTCGGCTGCTCTTTCATCAAAGAGAGTATTGCCTCACACCATTTGAACATAGTTGGCTCGAGCCACTCGAGCGCATACTACATGTACGATCGATTCACAAAATGAAGTCTCACGGTGCCTGCCAACTTTGTGATAGCAAAGAGGATTGCTCACAAGGGCATATCACGAACATCCCTGATGTTAATCCTTCCATCTTTAATAGGCTATGTACCTGGCCGACAAAATTGTCGAATCTAGTCCCTTACTGATTCACCCCCACGGGAAGAGCCTAAAAGATAAATGGGGGCACCACATCTCGACAATCCTATGAGAAAGTAAATATCAACGATTAATATAGGGAGCACTTTGCCCCTATGTGAAAAATCTATTCTGTTGGATCCCATGAATGAACCAAGAACTGCAATAGTTTTAATTGTTGCCTCATCCCGAATAATCTTAAATGTTTGAGTAACCCGCAATCTCTAAGGGCCTCGACAGTACCAGGATCATTTAGGGAAACCATATCCTGTTCTTTATGTTCTCTTTCACACCATGTAATAACCATTCTAATATGATCAAAGTTTGAAATCACACCATAGGCTTAGTTAAGATCCATTTCATGCAAAAAACTGAAGAGATTTTGGGTAGAAATGATAAATCAAATTTCTAAATTTCACCCAATGCACCCTTGATCTTAGACAGTGCGATGCAGATCAATTTCCCTTCTATTTGACTGCTCTATAGTGCAGTTTTCGATGCATAAGGGTGTGTTGATCCTAGGGCATGATATATTTACCATAGGGACCCAAAAACCCTAAAAATTTCCCCTAAAATTGAAAAAGAATGACCTTAAATGAAATAGAAGAGGTATATCTCCTAACAAGTCCTAGCGGCATGAAGAATGATCCACAAAATCTCCCACAATCAGCTCTTGAAGTTTGAGGTAAAAAATTGGTTCAGAGCACAAAACTGAATGGTAAATGTCAAATGGTAAAATGACTTGGTAAATTCTTGTTTTATGATTATTTCATGTTCATTAAATGAATAAACTATAGTTTTTACCTATTTTTACCAATGAAATAGGTATGTTTAGTCCGTTTGGTGGTTCTTTGAGTAGGTTCACAACTGACATAGTGAATTTGATGTGCATGATCATAAAACGTACTTTTGACCACAAAGCATACTTTTATCTCCTTTTCGAGCTCTGTTAAACATCAAAAAAGGAACCTCACTAGAGTCCTCTTTTAGCTCTTTTTAGACTCTCAAAATATGAAAAGATTGTCAGGTGGTTGTCCTTTCCAGCTCATAAATGGATTGGAAACGACATCTACTCAATATAAGTTTAACCCTTTTCCAGACCGAGATAGATTACTTACAAAAAAGGAATACATTGATCGAACATGGTCAATAGGTTCTCTCTTGTATTATTTTATGCTTTTTCAGACTTGAGAAACAAATTTACAAAAAAAAACCTGTGGATTTTTATTTTTCTCCCTTTTCAAACTCTCTAAACATGAAAAAGACCGAGTTCTCATTGTTGTTAAACTCGTTAAATCATCAAATAGTGACAAACTTGTCCATCATGAAAAGACCAAGTTTCACGTTTGCTAGAATCATTAAAACATCACATCACGATGGATTCAACCGAAGGGTAGAATTATACATCAAGCATATGTTATCCTCCTCAAGTTTGCCTAAAAAATAAAGAGGTACTAGTTAGCAATGACTGGGGAAAATGGGAAAAGGGATAAATCACTTTATGGTAGCAAGTCTCTCTTGAACATGACACTTTCACTTCATCTCTGTGACTATTTGGGTTGGGTTATCTATTTGATGGTTATTATACCTATGGTCTATCACACCATCCATCACTTTGGTTTTGGGTCAACGCTGCCAATTCATTCAATGTTACCGACATGTTTAAGAGAAGCCAGTCATTAAACTTTATCCTTTGCAATACTCATAAACCTTCATTTTCATGACCGCCATTCCTGAATATTGTGTCATCGGTCACATTTCGTCTTCAAACTAATTACACTTTTTTCATGTCATTGATGGGGGATACATCAAGGCCCTCCTGCGATGATTTTCTTCTTATCAACATGAGCACATTATCGAGGAAATTGACTTAGAAACACCCTTCTAGTACCTTGAGGCTTGCATACATCAATGACAAGTTTCTCACTTCCGGTGACGGGTTGACATCATAGGCCTTTGACTGAAAGACTTTGTATGGTGTTCGACATGAAAACATTTATTCACACCATGCAGAATGTGCTCTAGTACCTTGAGAAAACAACGTAAACTTTGAAACGGGAACTAACACTGTTACCCGTTTCGTAGAGATACCAAAAAGTTGACCCGATTTTGAAAAAGGGCGATGCAGAACACGCATATTTTTTTTTTAGAGCACAGCTTTTGGCACTTTAAATAACCGATACGATTACTCATTTTGTAGGGATAGTAAAAATGTGAACCAATTTTCAAAAGTGGTTAAATAGAATACACTTCTTTTTGTTGGGAGCATATTTTTGACATTTTAAATTTTTTTATGTATCAAATATAAATATTTGTTTTTAAATATTAGTGATTTTCATGTTGATTTTGAAATGTGTAGATGCAACGTGTTGATGCAGCATACCTTTTTTTTAGAGGACTTATTTTTCACACTTTAAAATTTATTATGTCCATTTTTTTTTAAATTATGATTACTTAACAAATTTTGAAGTTGTTT
>APFE030100077.1:116044-176646 GCA_000404065.3 Pinus taeda
GTTTTTTATTTTTATTTTTGTTTTGTTTTTAGTATATATTTTAATTTATGTTTTGCTATTTTTTTTTACTTTTTTTGTGTTGTTTCATTGTTTTAATTTTAATTTTAATTTCTAATTTTATTTCATGTTTTCATTATTCTCTTGAAATTTTAATCTTTTTTTGGTTCATGATAAAATATTTTACAACATTATTTCAAAATGTTGAAATTTTACCCTTGAAATTCTTTTTGGTATCCCGGCTCCAACACTTTTTGTTTCGAGGGTGTTTTTTGCACAAAATTTACCATTGAAAAAAAAATGTTATTCAAACATTAACACTTCATTTTGAGGGTGTTTTTTGGACAATTGTTGCACAAAAAATTGGTTTTCACCGCCATTTTTAAAACATGTTGAAAATTTACCATAGAAAAAAAAAGGCGTTATTCCAGTACCAACATTTTTCATTTTTAGCACTGTTTTTGATATTTTTATGGGGTTTTTTGGCCAGAGTTCCCATTTTGAGTTTATAGTTCCTGTTTCAAAGTTTACAATGTTAGAATCATTATCGTTATTGGTGATTTATCTTGCATCTGTTAACAAGTTACATCATTTGCTGGTAATCAGATGGTGTCTTCCCATGTTCGACTTCGGATCACATTTTGACATGGTTAGACTCATACTTGAGCAAATGATTGGATGACATAGAGGACCTCATATCTAGTTTCATCCATCCAAGATGCGATTTCAGGAGAGTACTAAATCATCTATACGATGGATTTACAGAGATGGTCATCTTATCATGGGTCTATATCTGTAAACGATTATATGATTTATGTACATGTAATGAAAAGTTTATATGTTGAGTATGGGTATTCCTTCTCTCAGCAATTCATGAAAAATTCAAAGATATCATGATATTATGTATTGTAATTGATGCATGTCACCATCTGCTTTAGATCCTCCTGACCACATCATAAAGCATATAACTCAACATTATCATTTTTGACTTCATGATTTACAGGGTAGCTATTACAGGTCTATTTGGAAACATCACTCCCAGCGATCAGATCAATAGAAACAATGTCTATCAAACCCTAATTCAGTTGCTACATGCCCTAGACATGCCACCTCATTGAGTGCTTTCATCCATGAGAGTTTCTTGACTTCAAACCCTGCTGAAGTGCTTCCTTGGGTCACCAGTGCACCCTTGGTTAGGGGTAAGTGCTCTGGAGAGTAGGTAACCCCAATGAAGGCTGCATTGTAGAGCACCTAAGCCCACTCAAGCTTGCGCTAGGCGAGAATCCTTGAAATTTTCATTGGATCCTGATTATATTCCTCCTTTCTAGAGCCTTCTAGAAGGAACCCAACTCCTATTCTATCAAGATGAGATTGACTTAAGATAGCCTTGGATCATTTAATCCTATATCCTTTTATCCCTTTGAACATGGAAACTAATTATCCAATTATGGAAAACAATTCAATGCCATATTAATGACAAAACCACTTGCATTCATCTATAAACTGGCCTCCCATCATAGAGCCAAGGAGTTTTGATATTATAGAGAAATATTGTTTGTTTAGAGACTTGAAATCATTGTCAGAGTAATGTTATGCTATTGGATTGATGTTGCTATTGGTTTGATGAGGGCATGGACTAAGTTGGATGAGTGACACGAGATCGAACCACATTGGGTGTAACTTCTCCTTCGATCAATCAATAAAGTTGTTTGTTCCTTTTCCAATACTTTTGTCTATATCTATGATGAATGTATGTTCAAATTTTTGTTTACAATAAATAGATCATATGCTTTGATTGTTGTTTTCTTCTATTTATTTTGGTAGGTACCAATTGAGAGAATTCAGTTTGAGCGCGAGCGATGGGAGAAACTCAAAGGATATCAAAGGAAGCGAAGGATCACAAGTAGGTTCTTTTATCTTATCTGTTTATTGTAGGAAAAGGTTAAATATATTTACTTTGGTTGTTCTAAGTGTAACTACCCACAGAGGGCAGATATACTTATCCATAGGTATAAATTCGATATAACAGGGAGGGTTCTGTACTAGCCCTGAGGAAAATTACATGTAATAAAGTAAATAAAGGAAAAATAAGACCACGGGTAAGGGAAATATATTCCAAGTTGAATGCCAGGAAAAGATATCCTAGTGGGCATCACTGGATGTGTGTTATTGGCTAAGGAAATTGGCAAAGGCTAAAGCAAAGGCATTAAAAGGGACAAATGCATTTTTTGCACATTTATTTATGAAAATAAAGGAAAGGAGGATAAAAATAAGGTCAAAGGTCATAGGTTGCATGTGAGGAGGAAATTGAAGGAAAATAATGGAAAATGAAGAAATTAGAGGCCTCATTAATAAAAAGGATTTTGAGGATCAGTTGGAATGTTTTCTTAGTCATTCTTAGGCTTTTGTCAAGTTAAAGTTTGGAGCTCTCTCATTATTCTCTCTCTCTCTCTCTCTCACACTCATGGTCACATAGTTTTTTTTGGAGCACTCTAACTTTGGATCAAGGAAGCAAAATCAAGGAAGGGAAATGAAGGCAAGAAAGGATCAAGGAAAGGAAAGAAGGATCAACCAGCTTCAATGGGAATACATCCAGATAACCTTTTTCATGTGTGATTTCCTAGCTGGCTTGGACATGCATGGTTTTCCATGTTGGTGTATGGTTCTCTTGTTGTCGACAGCATGGTTTTTCCAAGCCATCACAACAGTTTTTAGCCTAGTGTAGCCCTTTTCTGAATGCCATGGTGTTGGAATGTTTATTTCAATTTTTGAGCTTTGGTTTTCCTGATGGATTAGAGGATTCGGGGTGGAGGTGGTCTCAATTTCCATTCCCAAATGCCTCAGAATCCCTTGACCAGTTTTGGCATGATACATAGTAAAGCCTAAGGGAGAAGTTTCGGTTTAGGGCCTCGTGATCTGGGTTTGGATTGCAGTAACGACTGAGGGAGTGGTCTTGATTTAGGGCCTAGTGATCTATGGTTGGATTGCGGTAAAGCTCAAGAGATAAGGAGATGGAAAATTCCTCAAGGATAGCAATGGATTCCAGATGGTATTCCAGGTTTGATTCGGTTGTGATCGGAGCACCTGTTTTAGTGTGATCATGGTTTGTTGAGCATGGAGGTGGTTTATCCTCTGGATTCACTTGGTTGTTCTTGGATTGGTTTTTCTCTAAGATCCCACATTCATTGTTAGAATATTGCACGAGTGTGAACGACTGAAAGAGAGATTTTGTTCAACCATGTTTATGGTCAAATGGTACGTGGAATTCTTGAACCTAGTTAGATTTTCCTATGATTAATGAAAGAAAAGTTCTCTTACTTTTGCACTTATTTATATGTGGATTTAATGGCTATCATATCTCTAATATTTATATGGTTTAGTGTTGGTTATAAGCATGGTTAAATGGTTGGTTCATGTCATGGTTATTTCATGTATTTACTTGTAACTATTAAATGGATGGATGCAAGACCAAATTGATGATGTAGTAGTTTAATGGAGAAGGAGGTGATCCTTTTGATTATGTTTCATAAGTTGTTTCATTCATTTATGATATGCTTGGTATCCTATACCTGTATGTTGCATTGATGCCAAGTGTTTGACATCATTCCAGTCCCAATTGGGGATGCTCAGGCCTAGTCCTGAGGTTGATTTTGATTGATCAGAATTGTTATCATGTCTTTAATAAATTCTAAAGGTTGTAGCAAGTTTTGGGTAGAGGTCGAGACACTCAGATAGAAAAGTGGCTCAAATCTTAGGGTCATTGGCACATAACTAGCATTTTTTGTCCACAGTCACTAGCAGATAGGCTTGTGAGAGCGACTTTAGATTGTTGGTCTCTCCCTTATCCATAGCATGAGAGCAACTATGGCCTATGAGACCCGGAATAGTAGTGGGACCAAGGGACAGGATGCCTGAGTGACTAACTTGTCTCCCAAGGGTTCTATTGATGATGTTGGATCACTGTACGCAATGTTCCATTGATTCCATTTCCTTAAGGTCACTAAGGACATTGAATCCCTTATAGTAACCTCTCTCAAGACATGTTTTCCTAGCTTTTGGCTACTTGGGTGGACCTAGGAAGTGGGGTGTTAGACACTCAATGCCTCTAGGTCTCTCGTTGAGGAATATGGAATTGTTCTTTGACAGTCAGAATTGTTAAGAAGACATTTACTTATTGCCAACTCTAAACTGGTTTGCCTTGATTGTGCAATGCATCACATTTTTTAGAGCATATTCTAACCCCACATCTAGAGAAATGTGCATTGCTACATCTCCATTTTGAGAAATAATAATCACCATATCATTAAGTGGGATGTTATACTTTGCTTCAAGTGCCTCATCTAAGGTAGCAGTAACTTTTGACCAGTAACAAAATCATACAGAGGGAAGTACCTATTTAGTAATGTCAACTCCAAGGCAAGTTGTGTACAAAGCAATGTAGATGGATCTAGCTTTCTTTCGGTTGCTACATTTTCCTCAACACTAGTAATAATGCCAGCACCTAGATCCACTAGCACTGAAAGTGCTAAAAAATATGTATAAAATGTTCCACCTACCCTATAATCTCATGCTTCCAAAATAGTTACATGACAATTTCGCCACCGCAAATGTGTAGCAATTGCTAGCTCAGAAGGTTTTGCAACAATAACAATTATCCTTTTCCAACTTTAAAAAAAAAAATTCCATTATTCGTCTCTAATGTTTCTTAACACTTGGATTCTTGTTTATCAATTTGTTAGTCGACTTGCAAATCATGCTTATGAAGAAAATGCAAAACTTTTGCACTGTCAATATCACTAAACTCATCTTTACCATGATAATTTTTTATCTAGTCCAAATCATAATGAACTTTGAGTAATGGATCCACATCAGTTTTTACTCCATGATCCTTTCCTGAAAACCTTCATTTTCAGTCCCACGTGAGCCATAAATGCCTCTTGTTCCTAGATTATCATATTTATGGGCAAAAACAAATTCAATTTCCACCTCATTTTTCACAACAGAGCTTCCTACAAGCTGCACAGTTAAATTCCCTATTGTATTGGGTACAATCACTATGCATCTATCTATTTCCATAAGAGAAAAACCACATTCTTCATAATATATTTTATTTGATTATGTTGACCCAGAGAAGTTCTCTACAAGTATGTTTCTGTTCACATCTTCCAAATTAAGCAACATTGTTTTGTTTTCACCTTCAACCTAAATTTGATTCTTCCCAGCTGAAAGGTTTTCCTCAAAATCCTTAATCTGAACAAGAATGAAAGAAACCTCCTCTTCTCCATCAATCACTTTGTCACCAAATTTTTTTTGTTTGCATTCTCTCTTTTGAAAGCTTCAAAATTTGCTCAAAATCATCTTTCATTTCTAGTTTTTTTCACCGAAACACCAACATTTATATACCCTTGTAATAATAATCATGCACATTGTAAGCCAAAAATTCTCTTCTAATTAGATTTCTTTTTTAAGGTTATAATAGATGCATGGAAATACATTAATGAATACAAAATATGCATCCACTTTGAAACAAGATAAATGTATTAAGTTGCCCATGGAGCTTTGGATTGATTGTGAATGGGTGCACTATTAAGGTACTCCTTCCGATAGGTCATTGGTTCAAATCCCCGGTGGGTGCTTACCTACCAAAAGAGAGGTCCATTACCATTGTTGACTTTTGTTGGCCAACATATTCGAGGCTACCTCCGTTCTAGATGTAGCTGTCAACATGGACCTTGATACTATCGATTACTTGGATGAACCGTTGTAGGAAGGCTCCATCTGGCATGCCACGTACTCTTCGTCTGAAGGTATGTTCAACGCTGGCTTCTCTGGCAATTTTGAAGCATTTCCCTTTGCTGGACTATTTCATACACACGATGTTGTTCTTCCAGATGAACCACCTACTTGGCCGTCATTTTCTATGCCTCCGTCCTCCCTGACTACTCCTGGTTTCGTTACGGGCTACATAAACCCCTCCCCTAAGTTGGAGCCTCCCATTTCTGGTGTGCAGACCTGACTGACTAACCCACAAGCTATTGTTCCTATTGTTAACCACCCATCCGCTAGCCAATTACCTCCGATTGCAACTACTCCGCTTTCAGGGAGCTTCACATCTGTCCCTCCATTATCTGACTCCATCCTTGCTATACCATAGAACCCTAACCCTAACCGTGATTCCTCTAACCCTAGCTTGGAGAGGGCTTTAGATCTGACTCATCGCATGGCATCCAGACCACACAAAAAATACAAGTGCTACAAGTCCAAGGCAGACGACATCATCCTCAGGCTTGGAGAAGACATACAGTGGGGGAATACTATGGATTTTGCTGATAGGGTTTTGGCCGGTCACATCAGAGGAAGGAATTACATGGCTGCTCGATTGAATATCTATGCATCTGAGGTTTGGGGGAACCACCTGGTGGATATCCCTTTCGTACAGACCTCTGTGATGGGGTGGTTTGCTCTGATATTTTCTCGATCTGATCACACTAATTGGGTATTGTCTTCCTATTGGAATTTTGGACATGCCCCTATTCTTTTAAAATGTTGTATGCCTCTATTTGACCTTGAGACTAAACAAAACAGAGTTGGACATGTATGGATTCAGCTTCCGGGACTTCCTTTGCAATACTAGTATGAGGATATATTCACGCGGATTGGTAACTCTATAGGCACATATATGGAGTATGAAAAATCCTATTAGACCACTGGTATGATCCCCTATGCCATAATTCTAATCAATTTGGACACCGGGGGAGGCTTATAGGAGCACATCACTATTCAGTGGAGGAATACATCTCGTAAGCAACTAATTGACTACGAAGGCATACCATATCGCTATAGGAGATGTCACAATGTTGGCCATCTATATATAGATTTCCCTCTCATTCGCAAGAACAAGAAATTGGCACATGATATGGATTTGGAATTGCCCATGGACATTCCAAAATAGCCTGATACGGAAGTCGAATCTGAAAAAATTATCAAATCCAGTGAAGATACTGAAGGGGCTACTACAGACTCTGGTAAGGGAAAGAGGGATGATACTACTAATCCTCCATCCTCTCCTCCACTAACGAGTTCTAGTCTAGCCAAGGGGGACATCTTCTCACCGGGGAGTGCAACTCTGGGGAAGACTTCCTATCCAAAGAGGCAACGCTTAGGCAGAATGATGACTGGTTAATTCAGGAAGAGATCGATGGGGCATTATATCAGCATTATCATAGACCTTACATCCATCTACATGATCACAGGCTATAGGCCCATCTTATTTTGCATGAACACTTGTATATATTTATGCTATCTTATCTTTATTGCACTTGAACTATAGTTTGTGACGAATAGTCACCAATTTTGATGTTTATTTCTCTCTCTACAAAGAGACAGAAACAATTTTGATATAGATACTCTTTGTAAAGAACAGGCACCAGAAATCAGGTAACTGATACCTAGTGCTCCCTACGTGGAGAACATATCATTGGATCCTTTTTGCTCTTTTGTACCTGACAGGCAACAGGCCTCAACATGCATATGCTTAAGCATCTACAAAATAAAATTTATTATATATGAATAGAAATTACAGCTTTTTTCCGAGGGAAAAAAAAGATAAATGTAGTAAGTTTATCAAAAAGTTTATCATAAATCAAAGAAGAAAATAACTTTTCAAATAACGAATAAGATGGCACCAAAAAATTGTAATAACAAGAAATATCATATATTCATAAGCTAACCTCTCACAAGTCTGTTTGTCAATTGGATGTCTAGCTCAGGTGTTTATTTGGGTAACACCCACTTAGATTAATACACCTCTACAAGAGACTACGACTAAAGACATTTCATACTCCATCATCCCATTCATTATGTGATCAAAAGGGGGTTCTATTGTCTATTCAAAGATCACAGAACTCAGTTTTGACCTTCTTCCAATATTTAAATTAGATATGTATATCTTTGTTCACGTGGGTGAACCTTACGGAAATCACATTTTTTTTCTCGATGCCACCATCCACAAGAGGCACCATGTGGCACACCAAGTGCAACACCTTCTCTAATTCTAGATCCATGATACCTCAATGGATCATATGCTCTTCATCAATGAGTTTCCCCACCCTCTTGAGGGGCCGCATAGAAATGTCATCTTAGAGCGTGAGATAGTTCATGTCACACAAACCAGAATTCAAGTTGCTTTAGACACCATTAGTGACATAACTCTTCCAAGAAATAACACATTTCACAAGGTCATATAGTCAACCATCTAACTAGGATTTCTTCTGTACAACTTTGGATTTTAGTAGGGATATATATATATATATAATGGTTTTTGACTTGGAGGAGGAATATCCTTCTCAATGTTCCTCCAAAATCCCAGAAAATATCTCCAAGAATTCATTATATTCTCTTCCTTGTACCCTTGTACATGAAATTTCTCTTGAGTTTTAAGCTCATAATAGTATGTACACAATAGTATTCATTTTTTCCACCCCCTCTTTGGGTGGTTTTCTCTATAAATATAGTATTCTAGATGATGTTTCCTATGTGATTTCTTTGAATCATTGTCTTTTCTTGACAAATAAGAGAAATGAAACTTCAATTTTAAATTTTTGATCTCTTTCCATTATCTCATGATTTTTTCTATAAACACTTATCGTAGACAAGAAACAATTTAGGAGTTCAAATGGATAATAGAACTTTCAAAAATCATGGAGTTATGGGCTAGAAAAAATTTGAAAACCTTGAGAAGGTGGAGTCCTATGTGTGGAAAACTTCACTTGGAAGCACCTATAGACAAAGGAGACAAAGTCTGTGAAGGAAGCAAAGAATGGTTAGTGAAGGGAGCATAATCTAGTATCTTAATGATGACAAATTTCCAAGTTAAAGGCATGGTCGATTTTATAAAATAAAATTTGAGCCCCACTCTGACACATGTTAAAAGCAAACTAAAAAGGTGGACTCATTTAATGAATATGATTAGAATATGTAAGAGATAGGTACTGCAGATGTGAAAGAACATTCAAATGGAAACAAAAAGTAGTACATCTATACTTAGCAGATACCATGAGAAGTATCAATGCTAGGATGATAAAGGCCCAAGAAGCATAGAGCCATAATCATTGGGTTCAAGAGGAGTTGTGAGCATTGTTGGCTCTGGATTTTTCACCAAAGCCTTGTGACTCAACATACTCCACCTAATAAAAACCAATATTAAGCAAGTTTAAGAGAAATTCGTGAGCGTAAATCACAAGATAAATCATTTGTCGACGCGTTTCGAACCAATAAGTGTGGTTCATCGTCAGGACAAGTTGAAGAAACAGATCGAGCTTAGCATGTTAAATAGTGTGAGCAAAGACTCCAACGGCTATCTTGACTAACGACTAATTTTGACTTTAGGACCAGAGTCAAGATTTATGATATTCCCTCAACCTTCAGGGCCCTAAACACTATTCGCAAATCCCTCAGATCAGTGAAATATCCCATTGATCCTAGGGATATGAAGGGTGTCTACTTGATCCCCTGTTCTTGTGGGACCCCCTATATCGGGGAAACAGGGCGCTAAAGCCATCAAAGGATTAGCAAACATCCAATGGACCTAAGACATGGAAGAACCAAGTCTTCAGCGTTAGCAGAGCATGCGGAAAAGACCAAGCATCAAATGTGTATTGAGGAGGCCAGGGTTATTGCCAGGGTTGCTCAGTTCCATCACCGTAAATTTAGGGAAGCTATTGAAATTGAAAGAAGGCCGAGCAATCTCAATAGAGATGACGAATGGAAGATCAATAACTACTAGATCCTGACCGTTTCTTCCTAGTCTTGCCCTTTCTAGCTTTCGTTAGCTCCCCTTTATTTCGCTGTTTTTCCTCGGAGCCTTGTCTTTTCCTTCCTCCTAAGGTTTCTCCTTTTGACTCTGATTATATACTATATATATATATATATATATAATATTTATATATATATAATATATATATATATATATATATATGTTATTATTTATTTCTATTTATTATTTATTTTTTTTATGTGGTCGCTTGATTTATTGATTTTAATTAATTTATTAATTTATTTAATTTTCATTATTATTATTATTATTAATATTATTTTTGTAAGCTTTGGTAGGACTCTCCTATTTTCATGTCCATTACACACCCCGCTACGGGGGAAGGGTAGCCCAAGATTTGAACCCAAGAACTTCGCGTTCGGTGAGACTTCATTTCCACAACCAACTGCCACTTGAGCTACCCCATGTGGACATTATTATTATTATTATTATATATTATTATTATTATGGTTTTTTTTTGTTTTTTTTAGATCATTTTTATTATTTTTTTATTTTTTTTTTCTATTAATTTATTTATTTTTTGAATTATTATTTATTTAAAATGAAATAAAATCTTTTTACCTTTTATAACTTTTGTAATTAAACTTTATATATTATTATTTTTATGTATATTTCAATTTTATTATTCCAATAATTTTCTAACTAACCTTTGTATATATTTCTTTATATTTATATATATACATATAATTTATACTTTAAGTCCCATTTAAATAACAAATTATAATTTTTAATCATCAAACAATAACTTTCTAACTAACCTTTAACACCTTTTGAATTTTTTTATTTTTATATATTCATATAATTTAACTAATTTCCTTTAAATCTTGACTCTGTTCCTAAAGTCAAAATTAGCCGTTAGTCAAGATAGCTGTTGGAGTCTCTGCTCAGACTATTTAACATGCTAAGCTGGATCTGTTTCTTCAACTTGTCCTGGTGATGAGCCACACTTGTTGGTTCGAAACACATCGACAAATGATTTATCTTGTGATTTACACCAAAGAATTTCTCTTAAACTTGATATGGATCACAGAAACCTGAATTCAACATCATTAAGCAAAGCAATGAAAATTTACTCCTTATTTCTATGCCCTGTATAACACCTTTGCTCAAGAAGGATCTTGAGGGGAACATAATACCAGTTGGCTACCCACATTGTCCTGGGTTTGAAAGTAATGACAAATTAAAATTCTTGCATCTCTCAGGAATCTCTCCCATTATTTTATTTTCTTAGAAGTTTATGAACTCGAGGCCAAATATTTTATACAAATTGGGAGGAATCATACCTTCAAGATGATTGGAGGATAGTTCCAAGTACATCAGCGAGGCTATCTTATCCATCTCTATAAGAGTGCTTCCAATAAGACTATTATTATGAACAAAAAAAGCACTAGTGAAGATAGATTTCCTATAGTAAATATGTTATGGCTCAAATGAAAAACAATAAAGGATTTCCCAGATTCAGAAAAGATGATGGTAAGAGACTATTGATGAGATTGTTGTTGCTCAAAACTAAATGAGTGAGCCTTTTTGGATTTCCAAACGTCATAAGAAGGGTTCCAATTAGTTTATTATTTGTTAAATTAAGCTTCACAAGGCCTAAAATCCTTCCTAGCCCCATAGGAATAGTACCAGAAAAATGGTTATGAGACAAAATTGGGCCTTGAAGGTTTTGGAGTCTCTAGAAGTTAGGTAAAATGGGTGCACTAATAAAATTGAAGGACAAATCCAGCAAAGTTAGATCTACAAGTCAAAAAAGTTGTCGAGGAACATGACTAGTAAGTAGGTTTTCCTGTACGTTTAACTCAACTATCACGCTACAATTCCCAATTTTCTTAGGAATGTTACCAGCCAAATTGTTCCATGAAAGGTCCAACAGTCCATGGTTGTATGTAAACTCGAAATCAGGTAATGGGAATGCTTCCTTGTATCTAGCACAAATTTCACCTAGAATGGAACCAGAAAGCTTTCTATTAGAAAGGAAAAGGTTATCCAACATTTCTAGTAGCCCAATCTTTCTTGGAATTGTGCGAGACAAACAATTAGTTTCCAAAAAAACAACCATAATATTGACGCAGTAAAAAAGTTGCGAAGGAATATTTCCTAAGCCTGTTTCCATGAAGTGATAAATTTGTTAAATTATTCATTTTTCCAACCTCTTTAGGAATAAATCCTTGTAAGTAATTGTTATGAAGGTAAAACCTCTAGAGATTGTTGGAAGTAGACATGGATGGAAACAACCCACACACAAAGATGTCATTGTTGAGTGATATTCCAAGAAATGTGTGCGAACTGCAAAGCTCATATGGTAAATTCCCAGAGAAATTATTGTGTGGCATGTCTAAGGTTACCAAAGGAATACTTGAAAGATAGCCAGGGATTCCACCAGAAAAAACATTTCTATCCAATAACAATTCTATCAAATTCATGCACTCTCAGAAAGTGTCGTCTATGCTAGTTGTAAAATGATTCAGTGACAAAGAGAGATATGTTAGGCTCTTGGCATGACAAATATATGATGTTATTGATCCATAGAGCCTGTTAGCATCAATTCCCAATGTTCTGAGAGATGAATAGTTGCCCAGTTCCCAAGGTAAATGACATTCAAACTAGTTTATGGATAACCTTATAGAAGTTTCTCTTCCTCATCCACCAAGCCATGATGGAAGGGGTCCTGTCAAAAGATCTGACTCAAGAATAAAACTCTGAATTGACTCTAGATTTTTGAAATCATCAGGGGGTGGCCGTGTCCAAGCGTTGAATAATAATTTAATACCTAGAATTTCCTACAATTGGAAATTATCTTTGGAATCCATCAACTTAATCCATTAATCATATTCATTATATACAGAAGTTTGTGAAAAATGCTAATGTTGTGTGTAATGATCCTTCAAGATTATTCTCTAAGAGGTCAGGTTTCGTCATACATTTAAGCTTTCCAATTTTTGGGTGACTGTGCCCACTGAACTTATAGCCCCGAAAATATAATACATTAAGCTTACCAAGTTTTCCAATTTCAGTTGGTATTTCATCACTAAACGAGTTTGATCCTATGCATAGACAGGAAATGTTTTCCATGCCCCTAATTTATTTTGGAAACAATTTTGATAGTGCATTATAACTATGATCCAGAGTGACTAAATTAGTAAGATGGCCGAATTCAGTAGGGAAAAGTGCAGGGAAGGAATTTTCAATGGTATTTGGATACAAAAATTTTAACAAATTCCTCATCTAATGGGGGGAATGCTACCAAAAAATATATTGGAATTGAGATCAGGATACTTCAAATTTTCAAGATTGTTGAGCTTAGTAGGCAGGCTACCAGAGAATGAATTAAAATTTATCATACACTGACAAGATTAGCAATCTGCGGGGGCAACACACCATATATTCCATTACTCCTTAAGTCTAGATATTCTAGTTTAGGAAGACTCCGGAGCTGTGAAGGTGGTTTTTGTGTCAATGCAATATTTCTCAAATTCATACTTTGCAAAAATGTTAGGTTTCCTATTGTCGGGGATATGGTTCCCTGTAGAAATATATTGTAAACAAACACAGGTTTCTTGATGTGTAAAGATTCTCCAAAATGGTAGATCCAACTTGAATAATTCTTTCAAAAAGATCCCTTTGACCAATAAAGAACCCTCTCTGATATGCCCAGATAAACAGTGGAAGCTCTTCCTTGTTAAAATATAGCCGGTTTTGTGTTGTTTTACATGCTAAATCTAGAAACCAGACCTAACTTACTTGAGGTACTACTCTCTTAGCATAATCAAGTTTACCAAAGTCTAAAGCAATCACCCTCATCACTGTTTGGGTCTCAACGTCAATAAAACCCATAGGCATGCCCCCAAACTTCGCTCAACTAGTAACAAATATGTTCTCCCATGCTTCTAATGTATCGGTGAAACACTCTTTATCAAAGAGGTCACCAAGCCACCTACCATTATCTTCTACACCACGAATAGTTGTGCAAGGATCACTTGAATTCTCTGGAGCATATTCAACTAGTCTATATAGAGGATCTAGAGGCTTCACAATAGGAAGAGTTCCTCCTATATATGTAGGAGTATACCTAGGAAACTTCAATATGGTTGTGACAACTTCTAAATAATCATATATAGCTAGATGAACAACACCGTTTGTTACCATGATTTTTGGGCCTCCTAATTTCATATGGGACCTTTGCACTTTCCCTCTAAGAAGCTTATTTAGAATTGAGTATCCAATGACTATTATAGGTGAATCAAGGAGCTGAATGACGCACGTTACTAACCTTGCAAGGTATGCAATAATACCAATTGTTCCTCATGTTACATATGCCAATGTGATAGTTTCATGATATTCCCTTGAATAAGCACTTTCAATTTCTCCACTACTTGATAAATTCCCCACACCTACTCCATCTTCCTTACCAATGATGTCATCTATAATCCATATGATTTCACCAGATTCTAGCTTTGGCTCATGTGATATTATAGACAACCAATGAGATTTTAGTATTCTGGAGCGAGATAAATATCTTGAAACCCACAGTTCAAGGACAACTCATTAAACCATCCAACTTTAAAGCAAGCTTTGACTTCTACTGCCACTCCAATTCTTGCACCAAAGTTAGTATCCAAATATATCAAATGCAATTTCTTTTGAGAAGAAATATCAGTCACAAAAGGAAAAAGGGCATCTTCTCTTGTACCAAAAAAAAACATGTTATGTGTAACATCATTTTCCACCACTAAAATAGTTTGTCCACTAGGGAACTCAAGAGTGCTCATCTCCCTGCACCAAATTACCATCCCTACATTTTTTGCAATAGGTGCTTGCTCTACAGTGACTAGTGGATTGTCCCAAGTACCCTACTTTTCAAAAAATATGAGCTCCTGATCTTTAAATTTAACTTTATCTTTGCTTGTATCTCCATTATGAAGGCCATATGTCCAAATGCGTCGCGACGATGTTTCAAAAACCTATAATAAAAAAACTTCATTGTATAATGAAAATTTATTTTGCATGGCATCACATAACAACAGATAATAGAAGAAAAATTATAATGTATGCGTTGAAACATCTCTAACAAGTGAATTCAACAAAAATTACAGGAGATATCTAGGGAGAATTTTTTCAACACGTTTGTGCAAAATTTGAATCTGAAAACAGTACAAATGAGAGAAAATGTAGACATTGGAATACAAGAAAAAGGGATCATCCTGGAACACAAAGAAGTTGGATGCTCTAGGAGAGAGAGGATACGGTGTCTCATTGTGGGCATCTGGAATGATATCTTAGGTTGTACAATGTGTATAGAAGTGGTCTCCAAACTCATTGATCTTATATTTATTTATCAAATCAAATGTTGAAAGATAAGACATAATGAGGCATACAAACTATTTACCAATGGAAAATCATAATAGTATGTTGTATTATTCCGCCTAGCAATAAGACACTTCCATTTAATAATGTAAAGGGATTGGTACTGTGTTGCCACAGGGAACCCATCCAAAGGTCCAGTCACAGACAATGGGGACTTATATACAACATTTTTTCTATTTGGATCCTGCGCCTCTCAGTATATCTACAAATAAAAATGAAATTTTCAAATATGGACTATAATCATTCAAAACTTCAAACTGAAATTCCTAGTTAATAGAAGATAATTACATTTTGATATAACAACTAAGTTATTGAAAGAATTGACTAACATATTGATTAGAACTGCATCAATTCCAAACTTCTTATTCTTATATTTTATTGTGATATGTAATTGTGATCACTAATAACCACTGTGACCTTTTCCACATATCACTATTGTAGGGAAGAAACATAGAGAACCATACTTGCACAACACAAGCATGCCTAGTAGGATTCATAACTACAATACACCATGCTCTGTTTTCCACTCCCACTGAGTGTAATCAAAACCTGATCTTCCATTTTCCAACTGCTAGATTGTGCATACGAACACCAGACATATCATGCAACTGGTAAGCTAAATCATGTACAAAATCTTCCTTTCCATGGGTTATCTCTACTTTCCTAGTGTAAGAAGAATTTTCTTGTGAGAAACTTTTATGTATATATAACATGTAATTCCATGCATAAACCCCATCATTGATTGGATATGATTGCCAGTGGTATGGAAGAAGAAAATCACATGTTGGTAGATTACCTAGAATTAGTAATGAGATCACTTTATTTTTGTGCATGGAATATGCAAAGGAACATGTTCACGTGATCTAATTTTTCCATTGCATCATGGGCATGCAAATATAATTCTTATAAAACTCCTATCAAATATTTCATGAAACTATTGGTAGTTATTGATGTAGTAAACTCTCCTTTTCAATTAATAGATTTAGGATACTTGATAAGCTTACGGAGAAACATTCTACAGATAAGTGGCTTTTCAATGACCATTTAAATGTGCCATTGTAGATGTCATGAAGGTGGATACTACATTTCCTTGTATACTTTAAGTTTGTCCTGAAAATAAATATTTTTATGATAGGATAAAATAGATTCGAAACATATAGAATCCATGAATGCAATAGAAAATCTTACTTTAAACATCACTAATGAAAAATGATGAGTGTAGTGCAAGTCACACCAATTCAAGGTAATCGGACAAAGGTGCCTCCACATGGAAAATTCAAGGTTCTTCTTCATAACATTGATTTAGAGAGGACCAGTGAAAGAAATGTGGCATGGGTGCATGCCATTCATCCATCTGTATAAGGCCACTTATCATACCAATGCCTGCAATTTGAAGGCTTGATCCTAGTTTTTCCTCCTTTAATTTTTTTTTGCCAATTTGTTAACTCTTTCTTGGGCATCATATTCATCACCACTGAAGTACACCAATAAAGGAAGTTGTATTATAAATAAATAAAAAAACTTAAATTTAGAAACAACATATACCAGATTTATCATGTGGAATCAGATTAAACCTTTAAATTGTCCATCTACTAACTATCCATCAAAGGTAGTTGTAAATGACACATGCTCCTTCATGACCTATAATGTGCTAGGAAGATAACTTGAGCTTATATCAAAATGTTGTACGTTTCCTTTCTACTATTCACCCATTTAAACTATGCATTAAAACATAATGTGTCTCTTCTTTTTTAAGGCGTGTCACGCCAAATGACCTCATAAATATGGAAGTAACGGTATCTATGCCATATAGATTTTAACGTTGAAAATGTTCTTAATCTAATATTTACACTAATGCCATCAAATGCAATATCTTCAGATAAAAGTGCTAGACTATCTCATGCCATATGTAAAGTGCGATTATAATTAAATTTAAGGGAAACTAGCTGAAAGGAACTATGGATAGGGTCAAACATCTTAGTCACCAAAGCTTACCTATTTTGCAATAAAATCCATGGTGGTACACTCCAGCTACAACCAAATGAAGCATGTTCCCAAAATACCATGGGAGTAACAAGTCTCATTGAAACAAAACCATCAGTAATATAAGATGATGCATGGGTTGTCTCCTTCAATGACACACTTACTATTCTTGGAAGAAAATGAAGAGATTTAAATATTATCATAGCACCCCACTTTTTTTATCCATCGTTATTATCCTTTGCATTATCATATATAATAGTTGGTAATCTACTGCTTACAATTCTTTCTTCTAAGAAATGTTGATAATGTAATAAGGCCATAGTTCTGCCACTGCATTCTCATGCTTCCCTTGACAAGATAGGGCTGAAAACAAAGAAAATTTACAACTGAGAAAGATGATACAAGATGATGAAAATGAATCAAGAGTCAAACTACATATCATGAATGAGAATATACAAGAATTGTCTTGTAAAAGAGACACAAAATATCTTATTCTTACATGGCATAGTCTCTGCACATATGTTTCAACAACATGCCTTTGAAGTGTATGATCATTATGGTCAAAGAAAGAAACATTTACATTTAGAAAAACCAAAAGTGCATTAGCAGGTCCTCCATCCTCTCATCAGTAAATCTTTTTCTTAGGGGCATATAAATTTGCTCTCCTTCCTCAGTAATCATCTCCAGGTCTGAAAGACTCTAAGCAATGTTGGTACAAAGTTCACTTAATTTTGTTTGCTATAGTATTTGGCCATATTTCAGTCCCAACTATGTCAAAGTCAAGGTTGAAGATCTAGTTAGTTTGTGCCTTATCCAGAGGGTAAAAATTACTGTTTAGAAACCATATTATTTTAGTGTTTTAGTCTCACTTATAGTACAACAAAACATGTTTCACTAGATGATCTGTGTTAAAAATAATTGATTCTTTCCACTTGTTTCGAGTATACAGAATTTAGAAACAAGAATAAAACCAAGTACACTCTCAAGAGAGAGTATATAATGCATTTCCTTAGTAAAATTGAATTTGATATCATAAATCTTTTAAATCAGGAAAAATGATGACTCTAGTTTTGATCAATAAGGTTATTCTTCTTATCAGGCCACTTTATTGAAAAAAAATTATTTTGTAAAATCTAGGCATAAAGAGAAAAGGATTACGCTCTTGGAACTCTAAATTTGGGCTTATGCATCTATGAATGACATTCATTATGAAATAATAGTATAAAAAAAATAATCGATTTTCTTTGCTTTGTGTAAAGAGTCCATGTGAAGCGCATATTGTAGAGTAAGTTGAAGTTAGTAATCAAATTATGCAAGAAAAATTATGATTAAATTAATCATGAAATTGAATAGGAAATAGCATAAAGTAATATTCTTCATATACAAGTACTTTGATCAAGATTTTTCAAGAGTTATAGCACCAACAAAGGATGGTGAAGTAAAAGTAAATCTCATGATGGTATGTTAGGGAAGAGCTTGAAAAAATTGCAAATAATCGACTACATTGTGAATGGAAAGCATTTAAATGTCTATTTCAAGGAACTTAAATTTAGAAACAAAATCATCAGAGACAAGATAACACCTATAGTTCAAGAAATCACCATATATGAATTAAAAAAAAATTAAAAAAAATCTTTAGCTAAAATACACTTCATAATTCCAAGTCAATATAGAATTTAACTCTACCTAAACAAACTTAATTTAAGCCAACTTCAAGGACCTGAACTCCACATACGTATATACAAAGCATGATTGAGGTCAATGATTAAGAAAATGTTAAACATTCAAGTCTAATTCCACACCTCTAAGTAGTTTATATCACCAAGAGAAGAAACATGAATCACCTACTCTTTGTAAGAAGCAATATTGGGGTAGACAAGAGCTTCCATTAGTCATACAATTAATTTCTTTTTCCTCTTAATTCCTTGCAATTGAGAAAGGAACTAATCATTTTTTACTTTCTAATTTTTCAAATTTAATATGGGTCACATTAAATATGATATTTTGATATTAAATATATAAAGTGTGAGATAATAGTGATTCTATTATTTTTTAGTTGATTTTATACAATACATGATAAAGAAAGACAACAAAGAGAAAATATATAACTATTGAAATTAAATTATCAGTAATATTTGGTGTACTTGATGACAATGCATCATGTCTGCCACCTTGAGAATATCCTTTTTTGCTGAAGTCTAAGACCTTCAATCACATTAGCCTGACACAAGAACAAATATTCCACTTAGACATTCGATCAATAATGAAAGCTTAAAAATTCATTGCACTTACACCCTCTTTCCTAAATAATGCAATTACCCAAAAAGATGAACTTAAATAAGATAAGTTAGTGGATTCAATAACTGGAATGTGATTTGTATCCTCAATGTTTCTTCCTTGTGGGAAGTTAATTTATATATATCTGTATAACATTCTGTAAGCTCTTTGGTATAATTACATTTCAGAGCTGAACAGTAAGAAAGATATGTTGGATATTCTCACATAATAAAAAAAGCAACCTATGCCAAAAATTAGTGCTCTGATTTATTTATACGAGAAATCTCATCTTTACTGTTATAATATAAGAAGCATTCAAAATGGAAAAAATATATTTATCAATTATGCAAAATATATGTGACAAGAGATCAAGGAAACTTTTACTAATGCATGAAACTGCAGTTGCATATGATATGACTTTTATATTCAATAATTCATAAATCAAAGGACTTATATATACTTAACAAAACCTTTGCATTTTGATTGAAAATATATTCAATATGTAGATATTCAAGGCTGATTGAAAAATGATACGAGCATGACTTTCCCGCCCTCCTTGATAAGACTTTTCAAGACTGAGCAGAGGTTCAATAAGTCTTTCTTGTGAATCCCTCTGTTTTTCAGGACAAGAGGAAAAGAATCCTTCGCATGTGAAATACATCATAAAAATAAATAAATGCATTCTTGTAATTGCAACCTCTAAATTTAGATCAAGTACTAATACATATATTGTTACAATAAGAGGACTTGGAAAAAAAAGACCTCTATACAAAGTATAGACAACATCAAATTCATGTTCTCCACAAAATATTGTGGAAGAAAACATGTTGTTGTCCAAATGCATGGCATTAAACACAACATGAACACACATGGAAGCCTTCCAGATACTACGCACTTCAAATGTTTCCCGTAAATATTCTGCTAGAAAATCTGCATTTCTTGGAGAATTTACGAAGGATACTTCATACACCTTAAATTTAACATGCAACTGAGAAAACACCAAAAGAGTATAACAATATAAATGATTAAATAAAAATAAACTGTTTTCCCAATCCTTTAACTTGCTACTCTTATGTCAAGGCAAAAACCTAGGATTTGAGATCTTTCGATAGTCAAGTTGCGAGAAAAACCATGCACTCTTTCCAATGTAGTGAAGGAAGTTGAGGATCATCTAGAAAATTTAGCAAAGTTTGCATGACCTAACATACAAAAGGAAAATTTTAATTAACTTTCCAGATTTTGAAACAATAATATATATAATTTATTAAACAGATTTAATCCTTTTGGGGAGGGGGAATGACAACTTGCCTAATTCATTATTCAATAATTTTCAAGGTAAAAAATCAACCTTCAATAATAAATATAATTTATTAAAAAGATTTAATCCTTAGGGGATGATAAATTTCCTAATTCATTATTCAACAATTTTCAAGGCAAAAAATGAACCCTCTGATTATCTGGTCAATGGCTTTTTTGTTTTGGAATATTATGTTGTGGCCACATAAATAGATAAGTCATCCAATAATAATTATAAAATGAAATTTAGGACATCGAATTACTTTAATTCATATGCAAACATCACAATACATCCTTACCTCCTATACCTTCCTGATAAGCAAAATAAAAATATATGCTCCTCTATAAAGAAGGCATTTTTCTATCATAATGGCCATCTTCCTCCTAATTTTCAATTAGCACAACTTCCCTACATGACTCAGAATATGTTGTCTCTAGGTAGACAGTCATTGAGTAGGAAGTGCATTAATCATCACAATTGAAAAATAGCTAATGACCTTTCCCGAGTTACATACACAAGTCACGAGGGAAATTATGCACATGTAATTGTAAGTGGGAATGGAGAGTAAATGATTAGCATCAAATGGAAAACTATGCACAAATTTACATATTGCAGAAATTAGTACTTTTAGAAGAAGCGTGTTTCCAACAAAAATATAGAGTCCAAACAACAATATTTCTTTTAGAAAGTGCATTTTATATCATTAATAAACAATGAAAAAATTATCAGGAATGATACATCATTAAGCCAAGCTATGAGTAAAAAAACTACCATTCCCTAATATAAACAAGAAAAGACAACATATCTTCCTTGGCCCAGTCTCAAGATTCTACATCTTTCCCGTGAATGTTAATTTTGGTAGAAAATTGTGTTGCAAATCTGATCTAAAAACTGTGAAGTTGCCCAAATGAAAGGGATTAGGTACCACCTTAAGTGTGAAATGTTGGCTTTGAAAATAAAGAAATCTAGGAAATCTTATGGCATTCCAAACACTTCCCTAGAGTCAAATTATCCATCCTAGCATGGCCCTTTTGAAATGAACCAAATGACAAAGATTTACTTCATCACTAGAATTAATGTCTAGTATTTGATTTGTCACAAGTAGAAATGGGACTACAAGATTTCAAGTCTTTGTTAATATATTATTGCTTAGATAAGGGAAGGTAATAAGTATGTTGTATTTTGTGGATCTAAAAGTGAATATCAATAGGTGTGCAAGAGAAACATTCGTAAGAGATAGATTGAGTACAAATCCAACCATGCATCCACTATGGTTACATTCTTATTGTGGCCTGCCCCACTGAAATGGCATGTCAACAAAGTCATGAGGTTGAGTGTCCTAGGAAAATTTGATGGAATATATATCCCTTAGACTGGGTAGGCTAGTACCTATTCGAAATAATTCTTTTGTTATGCAGTTCAACTTCCAACCTCAGGGTGTGTTTCTTGAAGCAACCTTGTCTGATGACATTATTAGAGAATGTGTTAGTCCCTTCACATTGGTATATGACTTGATTAAGCATTTTTCTCTGTCCCTCCCTACCCCACAACCCCATTCAGACTCTGTTTCTAATCTCATCGCACCTTGAAATCCTTTCTACTTGTCATGATTTTATACTGCACTTATTTGGCACTTCTCTGTTAGCTTGGTACTTATCTCTTTTTCTAGAGTAGCGATAGGAGCTACTTTTTCACTCCAACTATTTATTAATACTAGATGTACCTTTGAGTCCCATTGACCTTATCATGGTTCTTCATTGCACATTAATAAAATTATCTTACCATGCCTATCTTGTCTTGTCTTTCCTTATATTCTTATGTGTGTGTGTGTGTGTGTACATACAATACATATATATATATATATATATATATATATATATATATATATATATGTAGTAGAGCACTTGGAGTAAGTCACTAAGTTGCTTGGATGGGTAAAGTATGGGAAAGACGAAGAAATAGAGAGAAGAAAAAATACATTGTTTTCTTCCATTGTTCCTTTGGTGTTTAGTTATCTAGGTGTAGTTAACAAATGGATTTCTTACTTCATTGATATCATGTTCATAACTTGCAAGGACCATACGTGAGACATTTGTACTGGTTTCACATTGTTGACGAAATTTTCCAGCTACTGCAGTGGGAGGACAAGGGGGATTAAAGCTTCCACAAAATAATTTTTCTTTCCAAACAACAAATATATCATCCAACTCAAGCCTTTATATGAGATCATCAGCCTGTTGTGAATATAAGTAAATTACTTTAAGTGATACAACAATAGCACATTGAAAACATGCATGTTGATGAACTTTCAGAATCAAGAATTAACAATAGCCAATATTTAATACGTCTAATACATTCAAAGTTCATGAAAATTTACCAAAATAAGAATAACATTTACAACCCTCATTTAACAAGAGAGCATAACTTGCTGGCGGGTACTAATTTTCTATTTTTAAGAAAGGTTCATAGATGACCTTATCCTATTAAGGCATGTTTTTGAGTTAATATGGCCAACATAGTTAACCACCAAATTTGAGACGAATGGAATTCCCAACAATGTTGATAGCCATGGATGCGCCATATATCACCAAACATGGCCAGATGCAAGTTTAGGGAAAATTTAGAAGAATAAATATATCCATAGATTATGGCATATAAGCCATAGAAAGGACCCCCTTTGTTAACAAAGGATCATTTACGAAAACAATTTTACTAAACATGGACACACACTCATATTTTTCTGTGACACAAAATATATTTTTTTTTAATTATTTGAAATTCACTCTAAAAATATGACGTACATTTTATTTATATCATTCCCAAAAGAATAATAGGTAGTTAAAATATGATATATGATGTCAAATGTAAGTCACTACTTTTTGAACATTGTTTGCACCAATAATATTTTGGAAATGCTCAATTCCCCTTAGGTCCTCAATCGCTAATTCCACCTAGAGAATAAAATTTCCTTCAACATTAAACAAACAAGAAACTGACTTTTCAATGAAGGTTGTTGTGTTATGAGTAGAGGCAGTGCCGCAGAGAAACAATTTGCATTACATAAAGGTAAGAGTGGGACTGCTTTTTGAAGAGCACATGGTTCCATTCCAACCAAATGTCTTATGTTATGATCAAAGGGAGAGTTTTCTTTTTTTAATTACTGAGCTTGAATCTAAGTTTTTAAATAATCTTCCACTCTATCTCCTTTCCAACTGCAAGTTGGCCCATCTCAAGATTCTATTTCCTTTTATACTGGCAACGTGAATCGATAATGTATAAACGGGTGGTCAATGGAGACCGAGCTTTCCTAGAAATGAGTGCATCTGCTTGGTCCATTGAAACACATTTTCTAAAGAATTACCCATATAAGAAAATTTTTTTTAGGATGATCTAAATGAAATTATTGGAATTTGGAGGGAATTTAAATTTCCACAGCTTTTCTTGCACCAAGGGTTTTCTAAGGTCCTAGAGAATTGTGTCTAGTGATATCTTTTTTTTGGAGACTAATCACCTAAAGGATTGGGAGGCCAAATTAAGAGATCCTCATTCTTAAATATTTTTACTAGGGATTTCACCAATTTGTTTATGTAATTCCTCCAAACATCCACCCAATTTCCTTCAAGGTGTAGCTCTTTTGCTTATACCCAACTTTGGAGTCCATCGACAATATTTCTTGCTAAGATTTAATTTAATGCACATGGTGTATAACATATTTGCAAAAAAAATTAATTATTGATCTAGATCTTATTATAGTTTATCATCTTGCAATTTTGCAGAAAATATTTGTTTTTGATAATAGTTAAATGTAATTCCTCCAATCATCCACTAAGTTTTCATCAAGGTGTATCTCTTCTTCTTATTTCCAGCCTTGGAGTCCATCAACAAGATTTCTAACCTAGATTTAATTTAATGCACATGATGTATAACATATTTGTAACTGATTTATAATTGTTAATCTAGATGTTCTTATATTTTATCATCTTTCCATTTGGCTGAAAATGTTTGCTTTTGTTTGTTTGGGAGCCAAACATACCTCGAAGAGAGTAGTAAGTTGTGAGAACGACATGCATAAAAGACAAAACCCCTCAAAACTATGAATTACTCCAATGCTGTAAGCCCCTTGTCCCTTGGCCAACCTCTTTGATGCCCTTTGCTAGAAGCTAGGTCAAGCCCTTAAAAGCATCCTCTGCCATAGCTTCATGAAGTCGTAGTGACATATCTACCAATCCATTTTTTTGGTGCAAAATCTCCACCAAATTTATGACGACATGGCTACTAGAGTCTGCTACTAAACTCATAGGAAAACTATGAAAGAACGCCCACAAAAACTCAAAATGCTGACAAATTCATTCCAATTTTAGTTAAAAAACAAAGACAGAGAAAATGGCTTGAAATGCCCCAGAATGCTTGTGAACCAGTGTGGAATTTTCATGGCATATATTTACATTGACATGTAAAATGCCCCCCTTTCTCTTTGTTTGGTTTCTTTTTGACTCGGTGTTGGTTTCCAATAATTGAATTGTATGGTGGTGAGAGAAGAAGGCATTTTAAAACGTTGTATCACAATTCCTCTTCATAAGTTAATGAAATTTATTTTAATTGTCATTTTCCATAAAGAACTTTTAGAGAACATATTCATTTTCTAGTGCATTGGAGTTTCAACAAGGATTGGTGATGGTGAAAATTTTGATATGAAAAACCTAGGTGTGGGGAGAAAAAGGTAAGCAATGAAATGCTATAGAATAGATATTTTAATTAGAATTTTAAATTTTAGAAACTTGGTTTAAGGATAAATGGTAATAAGATTCACTTGTATCTCTTTTTTGATATTTGAATAATGAGATAGTAAGATAAGATATTTCATATAGTGTTAGAGTTGGATGTGGGGTACATAATATTTTTTTCTAATTAAGCAAGTATTTCAATATGAAGAACAACATGTCACCATGAGGGGAAATTCCAACTAATTACACTGATTTCGTTGAGTGTTTGGCTAGATATGTGCTAGAAAGTATTCAGTTCAAATCCCAACATGTTTAATGTATGATTTTATATCAATGAGTTTAATGGGGATGTCATCCATGAACGTGGGGAAGCATACTTTAGGTTTGCTACCTAGTTTTTCCTTAAAAAAAGAAAAAAGAAAAGGACAACAGGTTTTTAGTATTAATAATAAACTAAGATCTTAACATGTGGGGATATCTAAATTATGTAAAATATTAATCAGACGAGCACCTGAGCAGAGGAAAATGGTGGAATAAGGTTTCTGATAAACCCTTACATAGCACAGAGACAAAGCAAGCAATCTCTCAGGATTAAGCAGTATTGCTGCCAACACAGGTTTGGCGGATTTGGTAGCAACAACAAATGAACAACCTGATGGGGGAGGCAACAGGGCCTCCCCCCACAAGCCGCAACAATGGAACTTGGCCACATGGGGACGGAAATGAACAACCCTCAACTAGAAGCACAAAACAACCAGTGGTACAACCTTCACAGGAGCAGGAGAAGAACGAACAGGCAGATCTGAACAATGAAACAAAAAATAACCCTGCAGCATTTGAAAAACCAAAGAAGGCATCATCTTCCACTTGCAAACCCATTGCAACGGAATGACCCAATATTGAGTTACCCAGTCATAGAATCAATGCACAAATACAATATATGAAATACCATACACTAATAGGCAAATTTATAGGCCACTAGCCCATCGAAAAAGCTCTGCAAGAATGGATAAACTTAAAGTGGAATCCCAAGGGACATGTTACCCTACATCTAGGCCCCAAAGTTTTTTTACAGTCATCTTCAACTGCATTGAAGACAGAAATCGTGTCCTAGATGGAGGACCATATTTCTTCAATGCAGCGGGTCTATATCTACGAGACTAGATAGAAAGGTTTAATCCAAACAAGGAAGACTTCAATTGGGCACCACTATGGATTCACATGTATTCCTTACCTCTGTAATACTAGGATGAAGAATCACTTAAAGCTATTGGCAATGGGCTAGGAGAATTCATAAAGACTGCAGAAGAAACAAAGCTTCACCAGTACACCTCATATGCTCACATCTGCATTTATATGAAACTCGGCAAGGCACTCACGGATTCGGTAAGTCTCCTTCACGATGACTTTGAATGGATTCAACCCATATATTATGAACACGTGCCTTTTAGATGCAGGAAATGCCACGCCCATGGACATCTATTCCGTGAATGTCCTCTAAACGCCCCTCTTAAATCTACAGACTATGGGGGAAAATCTGATGCGAAAGGGTTTACCAAAGTTTCCAGTAGAAAGAAGCATAATAAAAAACCCCTTATAGAACAAAAAAATGGAATACCATCCTCTAATGTACCATCCTCAAGCAACAGTTTTGACATTTTGTCAAACCTAGATATGTCAGAATCAGATCCTTCCAAGATAGCTAAGACAACTTCAGCACCATCCACCAAACTTTATGTTGTAACTAAACCTAATCATGCCAGTCAACCATCATTAGCAAATAACTCAGATCCGCAACCAACAACCTCGCAACACAATCCCCTTCAAGATCACAACAAAGCCCTTTGGTCCGTAAAAGGAATGGACATTGACAACTTGCTGACAAACCCACTCAATACAACACACCACATGGATGTGAGCAGTTAACAAATTCTCATGGAAGAAGAACATGAAAGCTTTGATCTAGGGGACCTAGACATTTTCAGTCTAGAACAAGCATGCAAGAAGAAAGAGTTCAACAAAATACCAGACAGGAAACTTGAAAATCTGGAAGTAGTACTCTCAAGAGTGCATCAACATAGCACACTCGGCATACAACAAAGAAGCAGATGGGATGGGAAACACATTACCAAAGATGGAAAGAAAAGAGGCAGAAAGAGAGACTTACAATGCACCATCCTCATTAGGGAAATGCTAGTGGAGTCTGGAAGGTGCTCCATGTTGACTAAATACTACAGATCCTGACCTACTGGTCAACGATGAAGCTCATTTCATGGAATGTTCGAGGACTTAATAGTCTCGGGAAATACAGGATGATAAAGAACATGATTCAACATGAAAGACCACATATTTTATGTATCTAGGAAACCAAATGTAATACTAGCACATTAGCTTCCATTTTATCTAAAGCCTGATTGGGATGCCAAACCATTACAGTAGATGCAATAAGAGCTTCATGGGGGCTTACTATAGCCTGGAATATGCAGCACGTCTCCCTTATAGATTTCCATGCTTCACATCATTTTATCCAAGCCACTTTTCACCTCATTGGAACCAATATACATGGTCACTTGACAAATGTATACTTCCCCCGAGATACTATGCAAAAGAATACACTGCTAAAACCACTGGAAATTCTTAATTCCATAAGAACACATCATAGGTGGTGACTTCAATATGATCACTCGACCGGAGGAAAATCTAGGAGGCAAAAGGAAGCTGAACAATGAAAGTAGCAGCTTCAAAGAATACATTCAAAATAACTGCCTAATTGATTTACCATTTGATAATGGTACTTTCACATGGAATAATAAAACGACAGGCTCTCAACAAATCTCATCCAAGTTGGATAGATACCTTATCTCAAATAACTTTGTACATCTAGGAGGTGATATTAGAGCCTCAATACTCCCCATTGCTGGCTTAGATCACTGGCCTATTTCCCTGTAATGGAAGAATCCTGGAAACTCAAACAGGAAACCATTTAGATTTGAAACTTTTTGGCTCACTCACCCTCAGGTCAAAAATATGGTCAAATCAACGTGGGAGAGCTTTATTCCCAATAGCAGCTCAACTATGTATAAATTCCAGCAGAGGTTGAAGCATATCAAAAGGAAAATCAAGAACTTGAATCACACCACATTCGGTAATATCTTTCAAGATCAAAATGTTCACGAGCAAAGTATGATAGAGCTACAACAGAAGATCATCACAGGAGGCAGAACCGAGAACTTAGCAAGTCAAGAACAAGCTCTTCTCACACAATTGGAAGAAAGAAGGAAACAAGAGGAAATGTTCTAGAAACAAAATTCAAGAATCAGATGGCTAAAAGAAGCAGAAAGAAACACCAAATTATTTCACCGCACAACTATCCAAAGAAGAATGAATAACACCATCTTGCATATTCAAAATTCACAAGGAGAAAGAATTGTGAAACAAGAAGATATTGAGAGAGAGCTCACTAATCACTTCAAAATAGTACATTAAGAGCCACCTACAGATAAACAACCTGCAATAAATGAAATACTCTAGAATATTCCTAGAAATATAACAAAGGAGCACAATCAGATCTTGCTGCGACTAGTTACTTTGATGGAAGTAGAAGAGACTTCAGATCAATTGAAAGATGGGAAAGCTCTAGGATCTGATGGCTTCACCTCTAACTGCTACCATCACTTTTGGGATTTAATCAAAGAGGAAGTCTGAAATGTGGTAGAAGAATCACGAGCTATGCATTGGATACTTCCTTCTCTCAATGCGACATTCATAGCTCTCATCCCCAAAGAAGCTCAGCGGAGTACTCCAGAGAAGTTCAGGCCCATTGCTTTATGTAATGTCATATACAAAATCATTTCGAAAGTCATTTCTAATGGCCTCAAACTGTTTCTCCATCTTCTCATTTCATAGGAACAATTTGGCTATGTTGAAGGACGTCAAATCTCGGATGGCATCATTTTGACTCATGAAATGATTCACTCCTTAAAGAGTAACAAATAGGCTGGGATGCTTCTTAAAATCGATCTTTCTAAAGCTTTCGACAAACTAAGTTGGCCCTATATAAAACACATGCTGACTACCTTCAGCTTTAGCCCAACCTGGGTTATATGGCTTATGAATCTCACATCCTCCCCCTTCTACTCCATCCTTGTTAATGGAATCCCTTCCAAACCCTATTCCCCATCCAAAGGAATTCGTCAAGGTGACCCTTTATCCTCCTTCCTCTTTATTATTATGGCAAAACATCTGGGCTGCCTTATAAAGATTGTTATTCAATCTCACGACCTTAGAGGCATCTCTGCCCATGGAACCTCTACTATAACTCATCAACAATTTGTTGATGACATTATGTTATTCGGACATCCTTCTATCAGTGAAGTCCACGCCTTCAAAGCTCTGTTGGAAACCTTTTCAAAGGCCTCAAGGCCCACCATTAATACTGCCAATTCTCAAATTTTATTTTTTGACACTCCTCCTGCCACTCAAATAATAATCACTAGAATCATAGGATTCTCACAAGCTAAACTTCCATCTAAATATTTGGGCGCTCCACTAATAGATTAAGCCTTAAAGCATGCATCCTGGAAACAACTCATTGAGAAAATCAAAAGCTGCTTATCGTCCTAGACCTATAGAACTCTCAACATGGAAAGTAAGCTCATTCTAATAAAGGCGGTTTTACAATCCATGCCTCTCTATATCTTCTCAACTCTAGCAGCACCAAAATAGGCACTCAAAAAGATCAAAAATTTACAATGCAATTTTTTATGGGGCTACATAGGGAAAAACCGTAAATGGGCATTAGTAAAATGGGTCATGATCTGCACACCAAAAAAGCAGGGGGCTCTAGGATTGCGGGACCCGCAACACAGTAACACATTAATGGGAGCACACATACGGTGGCAGTGGGTTTCAAGCCCACAGAAGCCATAGGCACAAATATGGAATGCAAAATATTTGAATAATTTTCCATAAGAAGATTTGATTAGAATCACCACTATAGACATAGGATCTCTAATCTGGAATGCAACAAAACAACATAGAGAGCTAATACAAAGGCACAGCTTCTGGGAGATATGCGATGGGCAAACTGCATGTTTTTGGATGGATTCTTGAATACAAAGACCAAAAATTGCGGGAATCCTTCCTCCCATTGATGGAAACAACATCAGCTAGATTGACCATGTCAGACACTACTGGAATCAAAGAACCAATCAAGGTTTTAGGCAATGGAAACCTATTGAATAGATAATATAGCATTAAACTGAAGCCTATAACTCGTATCTACACAAAGAAATTACCAACAGGAGAATCAGATGTACTAATGGAGAATATGTTTTGAGATGGGGTTGCACCCCAAGGGGAACTTACACAACAAAAGAAGCTTATAAGCTGATGCTCCACACATAAGAACCAGTTGATCCTGCTTGGACCCGTCTCTGGACCACAGGAATATGGCCCAAAATCTCTACCTTCACTTGGTTGCTCTATCATCAACGAATTCTCACTTGGGATAATTTAATTAAAAGAGGATTTCAGGGACCCTCTTATTGTCTTAATTGTCAAAGACAAGGAGAAACTATTCAACATATCATGGACTCCCACTGCATGGCTAATCAGTTATGGGAAAAACTCATCTTCAGATGTCAAAGACCATGCGAAATCTTAGGGATATCAAAGGCACTATCCACAATTGGTCCCCTGCGTTTAGACAATTCTCCCGGGCTTCCTTTTCTGGACAATTTGGAAGGAAAGAAACAAAAGAATTTTTAAAAATCAAAGCACTACTTTGGAGATCATCTGGACCAATTTATGTCAGAATATTCAAGAAACCTTAGCTCTCCAACAGTCAAGTGTTAAGGACTTTCCCACTCAGGCACAAGAACAGAGCATATGGGACAACTAGAAATTAAAGCTCCCACGGGTTCAAATTGATCCCAACAAAGCAAGAATTATCAACAAGTAGCCATCACATTGGAACCCCCCTCCAACAAATGTGATCAAACTAAATTTTGATGGGGCCTCAAAAGGTAACCTAGGCAAAGCTCGACATGGTGGTATTTTTAGAGATCAAGAAGGCAAACCATTGCTAATATACTTTGGTTCAATAGGATGGGACACGAATAACTCTACAGAGCTGGAAGGATTGTGGCAAGGTATGAACTTAGCACATCAACACAATTTTCATCTTATTATAGTAGAAGGGGACTCCCAAATTTTGATACATATGGTTACCCAAATATAATTGGGAACCACAACTTCGGGAGTCGCTACCAGCTGGAGGCTAGCAGCCAGGATCAAACTAATAGAGCAATGGATGAAAAATAGACAAGCTACCACCTTCATTCACGTCAAAAGAGAAAACAATAGGGTGGCCAATCTTTTGGAAAACATAGGAGTTGAACATGGTCACATCCTACAATCTAGAACAATCAACATTTTACATGACCAACCTCAATTACAAGCATGCACTGACCTGGTGCACAAGGAATCACTTCCCCAAGATGCAGGTGCTTAGTATGGATAATGCAGTGGCAGCCGAATGGAATGGCATGTGGCTAAAACACATGGCCCTCTGTAATTTGGCATGCTGGTCTAAACATGACATTAATAACGGCCATAAATGGAAATTAAGGGGATGCCATCTCCAACCTATCTGCAACCACCCACCTCAGCTCCACGCAAAAATCAATACCGGCCATACTCTTACCACTGCACCTGTTCATCATCCTCTGCCTCTGTAATGCCTCTGCCCTCGTTGCTACTATACCCAACTCTCTCACTTCCATTGGGAGGCGCTACCATCTCCTTTGTTGTATTTACTTAGGCCCAGGAATTCACTTCACCCAGAGCTTAGCCTGCCATTACATCTTCCACTCAGCCTCTGTAGCTAGAACCTTCTCAGAGCCGCCTGTTAATTTCACTAAGCCTCTACATCACCCTGAGCCCAATTTTGAAACAAATTCACAAAATTCTAGAGCCAACATGATGAGAATACATCATCGTATGCACAGCTGCTGGGGTGGAGGCAGAGGTAGCTTGGCTCATCCCCCACCTTCCCTAGTCTTAGAGTCCACTTCCTCTCTGGCCCAACAAATTACAGGGTGCTACCCAAACATTCATAGTCTCAGAGGCACAGGGCATTTTCAACCTCACCACCTTCATTCAATGTCCCCGGCCTCGCCTCCCAGCGATAGTCCTTCCATTCATGCTTCGCCCCCCAAGGGTACTCCCTCAAATCCTCATACACACCTCCAGTCTGCCCACTTCACTTTCTATTCTTCCATGGACGGGCCCCTCATCACTGCCACTATCTCCATTAGCTTTCATGAGATGGAGTATGCAATTGAGGGACAAACCGTTGCAGGTGGTGGCTACATTAGCACAATTAAGGAGCAGGCCATTGACAGTGGTGGCCACAACAAAGCAGCTTTGGACATGGCTCAGATGAGCACCCACAAAGCAAGGATGTGGTAAATTGAGAAGGAAATGGGACAAACAGGAAAGGAGGTGGACCAGGACTAGAAGGTAGAAGAAGAGGTTGAACCGTACAACTGTTTCATTGAGGAAGAACAACCAACGCAATAACTTGATGACACGGAGGCTTTCCACCTAGTAGATGTCGACATGGAGGAGTACAGGTGCTTCATTGTGGAGGAACACCCTTCACCTCCTCGCTCCTAGTCAGCCACTCTGCTTGCCACGTGTTAGCCTCATGGTCCGCCACACAGCCTGCCACGTGTCTGCTTTTTCTCAGGATTTTACTGGAATTGTACTTTCTCGCTTAGTTAATGGGGGTTCAAGAAAAACTGATAGTTTTAGGTTCCTTGAATGGTTTCTATTTAACTTTGAAAAAATGATAAAAAATTATGCGCAATTGCTGGTTTCCCTACATGGGCAGCAAGTTAATTTTGCACTCTTTTTTTGATTTGGACTAGTTTCCAATTTTGAGCAGTCTAGACTCTATTTCTATTGTTTTTTGCCAACTCTCAGGCACGGCTATGCACAGGCTAAGGCCTAAGTGTACAATATTTTTTCGGTAATAGGAATATCCTAACTTTAAAAAAAAAAAAAAAAAATCATGTGGGGATCTCTAAATAAGCAATAATATCTACCACAAATCTCATAATATGTTGAAGAAGAGACAATAAAATGTAATTCAATTTCAAGGTTCCTATCCAACAACTTTCATATTAATTAGTCATAATTTATTGAAGATCAATCTTCATTCTTAATTTTAAAAAACCAACCCTAGATTGCACACAATGAAAGTAAATGTTGTGAGAGTTTACAATTTATGGATTGTTGTCATCAGATTGAACTTGGGGGCACTAACTTTGTGGAAAAGGAAGACCATTACTATAAATGCCAAGTGAGAGAGGCCCTTGAGTATATTAAACACCCTAATAATATTAATAGAGATAGAGGGTTGCAGAAAAGGGTTACTTGGATTCCCTTAATCCACCAATAAAGAGATCAACTATAGTAAAGACAACATGCAAAAGAACTAGGATATCAAGGATTTTTGTTCCTAGACTAAATTAGTTATTCACGTTAGGATTTTTTAATTGTAATACTTATTATCTAGTCATATATTTCAACCCGAGACTAAATTAGTCATTTATGTTAGTCGTTTTTAGTTGTGTCACTTAAGATTTCTCATTTGTGGTAGTATTTCACTTGGAAAAGCTATGGTGACTAACTTTTTAAGTCACCTAGTCGCTAATGTCCCATTTTATACTAGTGAAATTAGAACTAAAAGTGCAATTACAATATAGTACAGTTGTGACCAAAAACAACATTTAAGTAGTATGTTAATCAACATTATAGTTTCTGGAGGCCTTGTATCCTCCTTATCTTTTGTAAACTCTAGATAAGCTATATTTTTTGCTAGCATTGATACCTTACTACCCAATCTTGTAAAACTATGTATGATTTCTTATTGATCTTTTGAATGCTCATGAATTTTTTTTCTATCATAATTTTATGTTTCCAACGTATACCTATACTCTACATATATATTCTTTGATTGGTTATGGTGATCCTTCTATTATGGATATAACTCTTTACTTCTTATTTCATTTTTAGAACTAAAATGAATTATTTTTCAACTCTAGCTTGCCTCTCAACATCCTATATTTCTCTTACATTAGCTAAAGGGGTGTTCCTTATAATTGTGGCCACAAAGATCTTAGCTACCTATTATGACCTGAGAATGATGGGGAGCCTAAATCTCATATGCCCACAATTTCTAATAGATCCCCCCTCTCAGCATGAGTACCCTTTGGTAGAGGAAAAATGATAAAGGAGCTAAGATGTTGAGCATATGAATAAATATCTAATATCTTCTGAGGAAGTGGTTGAAGCCAAATGATACATAGCAGAAACAACATCCCTATATCTATAGTAAAAGACACCTGTAGCCAAACTCTAAGTAGAATAAAACACTAGAGGATTATGAAGAAGATTAAACCTTCCTGAATGGGAATATAGAAAAGAACTTACAACATAAGATGAGATAAACCCTTTAATCACCACCCAAATAAGTGACATGAATATCTTGTAGAGAGAATCAACAACTAAAAAATAATAGAGGGAAACTAAAACATGAATACTTGAATATGAGTTCAAAGAGAAATATTCCCAAGTATATATAGTATGTAAGTTTCCAAGCCAAACAATGCCAAAAAAAACTGAAGTTATGTGAGTTCATTCTTGGAGTAAGGAAGGATTTTTTTCGTCCTCCTTAAATAAGATACATCCTCCACAATTTAGGCTCCACCTCCTAACTCAAGAACCCTATCAAGAAGAATAACATAGAACACATATTTCATTAAAATTAGAAAAATAATATAACAATAACATCAATATAATTGATGTTTTTTGTCATTTTGAAATTATAGATCAACTGTTTAATTCAAAATTTAATGAAATGTGTATTAAGACACTAACCCAAACATAAGGCCAAGGACTATAAATGATGGCAGGATTACCTCCAACTAGGAAGAAAATTATATAGTAGACATATAAAAGCCACTAGAAATGTAAAATATAGGATATTTGAATAAACAAAGTGTAATAATGCCAAATAAAAGTCAATGTCCATACTTGATTCCCTGATAAAATGCCCATCATTCAAACTTTTATCCCTTTCCCAATGATGAAGACATTATACTTAAATCTCCCTTCAGTTGAATGATAATATTTGGTGTGAAGGATCACTGAACACGAGCACCACATAAACACCCAAAATATTAAAGATTTATTTATGCCTACATGTTGACAACCTTTATATAATTTCTAGGTGGGAGGATCCTCAATCCCCCACAACTAAAATTTTTAATGATTTATCCATGAACCATTAATTGGAAACCTCAATTGGGGGGATTGGGGTAAAATATGTTTGGAATATGTCCAAGAAATGTTTTTTAAGTGGACCCTGAGTTGTTTATATGCATAGATATTCTATTGGGAATTTTCATAACCTCCTCATGCATTCGCTAGTCTAGGAGTGAGATTATTTCCAAATATTTGTGCATTAGAAAGAGTGGAAGATATCATTTGTAGAAGGAAGGAATGAAGTATTTCCAATCCCCCCTCTAGTGTAAAGTTATTTGGGACTTTGTAAGAGGAAATCTATGTCGTAGTTCTTTTATCATGTTGAAGAGTAACCATAAGTATGATTTTATGATGAGGTTCCTCTACCGATTCCTACTTTCTACCTACTAGTTGTACTCAAAGGAAAATAATTTTGCATAACTATTACCTTCTATATCAATCAAATATGCAAAATTAATGATGATAATTCCCATGTCATCTATAAAGAAACCCATATCTAGTAGTGCATATACTTCCTTTAGAGGATCCATTGAAGGTCAATTTAAAGAAAACATATGAATGAGGACTCCATTTCGTTTGACATCTATAATTTTGGAGAGAGCTCAAAACTAAAGGATTTTTTGGTATTATGAGATAGGTTTGGATCTATGACACAGGTTTTGTCCTTGATGGCAACTCACTCAGATGACAGATCACAGTTCAGGATCTCAAAATGAAGGAAAAAGAGATATACGCAAGTTCTAGTTAACCAAGTCACGTATACATGTGGGATCACCAATCAAAAGGCGCGTATGAGTATGCACACACTTTCATGCAAGGAAAAGCACGTACATGTGGGAAAACTTGCTTTTAGTCCATGGTATTTAGTCCTTAGTATTTGGACCTATGGTTTTGGACCATGTATCTCGTTAGAAGTGTTGAACTAAGGTAATGGGTCCCAAGTATTGGTTCTAAGTGGTTTTGGACCATGGTATTGAGTAAGGCCTAAGACTATAAAAGGGGTAGGAGATCATTAGGCAAAGGCACCAAAAAAAAGGATTGAATATCTTATGAAGAGAAAGATCTAGTATATTGGTCATCAGGTTATGGTGCATAGCTAGATCTAAATCAAGGAGGAGCCTGAGCGCTAGAAGAAGGATAAGTTCTATTGATGGGTCAAGATCTTCAGGCTTGAATGGAAGTATATTTTTATGATTTTGATCTGTTATATTTGGTGCACAACTTGATCTATAAATCTAATAATATGGGTATAACTGATGTTTGAATAATTGAAAAAGGTAAATTATCTTTTATAGATATGTATGCAGGTTCGACATAACAAAGGCGTGTATACACAGTGCTTCGGTAATTCAAAACAGCATATACGTAGGTTCGCCTTAATAAAGCAGTGTATGCATGCATGTTCTACATATTGAAGTAGCGTACGTCTTATAAAATATGTTTTAGCTACTTCTTTTTATTGCTGCAATGTTTTGGGTTCAAGATTGGTTTCTGGTTACTACTACTGTATTCTAGTTACAACATTCAGAGAAGTGATTGTTTGATTGAGTTTTGTTTGGTGCAAAGGAGGTTGGCTAATGCAGATACACTTGATGTTTCATTGATGATATTGATGGATCCAATTTGAAAATTTATGAAACGTGGTCCCTCGAGGAAAACAGAAGGTTGTAGCCTTCTGTAGGTCAGCACCTACATACTAGTACATTAGCTAGTACAAGAGCTAAGGGGGTTGTAGGTCCCTTCCAGGGGAAGCTAGAGAACGAGAGAAGGTTGTAGCCTTCTACAAGTAGAAGCCTGCGTACTGGTATAAGACTACACCAGTACAGAAATATTGTAAATAGAAGTTTCTTATTAAAAGAAGATAGAGATGAATTGCAACAGGTGGTTTTCACCCAAATTGGGTTTCCACCGTATATCTTGTGTTCACATGTGTGCTGATCTATTCTATTTTACTGCACCTATTTACTCTTCTTATGGTTAATGAAGTTTTGATGCACTGATTAAAGATCAACATCTAATTGATTAACTAAATCATAAGTTTATTGGATATACGCTAGTTGCTTTAGACACAATTCCGTGTATACGCGGGTTCACATAACTGAAGTAGCGTATATATATCTGAGTATGGAAATGAAAAAGTGTTTGATTTAATAATACTGATTCGCCACCCCTCTCAGTATTATTTCCAACAATTGGTATCAGAGCAGGTTCTTTAGAAGAAGCTTGATCGCTTGAAGGAAGATCTATCATCATGAGCAACTACGAAAAATAGGCATCTGTCAGGCCACCAATCTTTGATGGGAGAAACTTCATCTATTGGAAGCTAACAACCACAGCCTATCTTCAATCTCTTGGTACAGATGTTTGGGATATCGTGGAAGGAGGATACACATTTCCATCAGCAACTCTTATAGATACGGATGGTAAAAAGCAGTATGAAACAAATGCAAATGTTGTCAATACTCTATGGCGGAGTCTATCTCAATTAGAATTAATCAAGTTTATGCAACTCAAAACCGCCAAAGAAATATGGGACAAGATCATTCTAAGTTATGAAGGAGATGATCAAGTAAAACATGCAAAAATACAATCTCTCAGAATTCAATATGAAACTCTTAGAATGAAAAATGATGAAAGTGTGGCTAATTATTTCTTACGTATAGATGATATTGTTAATCGCATGAAAAACTTGGGTGAAGAAATGAAAGAAGCTACTTTAGTTGAAAAAGTTCTAAGATCTTTGTCTTCTAAGTTTGAATCAAAAGTTTCTGCCATAGAAGAAAAGCAGAACCTTTAGAGTATTACTATGTCACAGTTGCACGGAATCCTAACTGCTTTTGAAATGCAAAAAGGGGGACCATCAGACATGAGAGAATATACATTCAAAGCTTCAAGAAAAGGAGAATATAATGAGTCTGGGTGTACGTCAGAATGAGAGGAAGAATCAAACTTTGTCAAGAACCTTCAACGGGGTTCTGGAAGATTCATACGTAAGCTACCTTACAAATGCTTTGCTTGTGGAAGAGTCGGTAACAATGCAGCCAAATTTCCTCATAAAGATAGGATTGATATAGGTAAGGAACCAGTTAAATGGAACATAAAACAAAACGTAAGTAAGAAAAGTTATTATACTCAAGAAGATACGGATGGACTTTCAAATAGTGATGAAGATGAACATGGTAATGATTATAGACTTTTGATGGCTTTTGAAGATGATGATTTCGTGGATGCTATAGATGAAGATGATCTCTATGAATAAATTTCTAAACTTAAAATATGTTTAGAAGAAAATAGTACAATCATAGATACTCTGACATTCCAACTAGCCGAAAGGGAAAAACACAATGAAAAGTTGGAAGGTAAAATTGTGGGACTTAGAAAAGATATTGAGAAAACAAAAGCTCTTAATCTTAGATTTTCTAAAGGATCTGAAACTTTAGATGTGATTATCAAAGTGCAACGTTCTCCTCTAATCAAGATAGGTCTTGGATATAATGAATAAGCATCTCAAGCACAAAAGCCATCCACCTCCAAAAGTTATCTTGATGCAGCAAGGAGAAGTGCACAGGTTGACAAACATCAACAAACACATAAAGTAGATCACCAAGTAAATCAGGGTCAATCTACTTCAGGGATGAACAAAAGATACAACCAACCGCAGGTAAATCAGTCTCAATTTGCCTCAATAATGAATGTTAATGGAAACTACAATAACCTAGACAGTAGATTTGATAATCGCAGGAATTTCTTTAATGGCCAATGTTTTTCATGTCATAATATTGGACACAAAGTTGCTCAATGTGTTGCCTACAAGACCATCATGACTCGAGAAGCATGAAATAAAAGAAGCATGACTAGGATCATGAAGAGGACCTACAATAACTTTTCTGCTCCTAAAAATGAAATAGAATGCTCTATTTGTAACAACTTTAGTCATGAAGATTCTGAATGCAGGAGTAAGTTTTGGCAAACATCTCAAAAGGAGAAACCTTCATTGGGTCCCAAAAAATGGAGAAAGAAAGAACCACAACCAGAAAGATGTGGTATAGCCTTATATGCGGAAGGACAAGAAAATCAGTGGTACATTGACAGTGGATGCTCGAAACATATGACAGGTGATAAAGAAAAACATCAGTCATATAGTGCCTCAAAAAAGCAAAGGAAGGTCTCATTTGGAAAAGACACCCCTGCTCTCATAAAAGGTAAAGGCTCCGTTCTTTTAAAAGAAAAGGTCAAAGTTGGAAATGTTATGTATGTTGATGGCTTAAAGCATAATCTATTGAGTGTTAGTCAAATGTGTGATCAAGGAAATGAGGTAGTATTTCAATCAAATGTATATATTGTTCGTGAGTTTGATACAGGAGAAACAGTAATCAAAGGCATAAGAACTCCAAATAATTTATACATAGTCAAGGGAGGACAACAACAATGTTATCTGAGCAAAAATGATGAATAGTGGCTTTGGCATAGAAGATTGGGGCATCTAAGCTTCCCTCATATAAGGAAAGCACGCAAATATCAAGCAGTTCATGATCTCCCTGACATCAGAATTCTAGACAATACAATATGCAAATCATGGCAGTTTGGTAAGAAAACCAGAACTCATTTCCCTGAGAACGAAGGATCAGCTAGTAAGCCACTTGAACTTGTCAATACTGATTTATGTGGTCCATCAAGGAAAAAGTCACCTCGAGGAAAAGAATACTTTATATTGTTCATTGAAAACTTTTTCAGAACGTGTTGGATAGGACTTCTAAAGCATAAAGACAAAGCTTTCGAAAAGTTCAAAGTGTTCAAAGCCTTAGTTGAAAATGAATCAGATCGCATAATCAAATGAATTAGGTCTGATCGATGAGGGGAACTTACCTTGGATGAATTTTTCGATTTTTGTGAAGAATATGGAATAAGAAGGGAATTCTCTACAAGGACTCCTCGGCAAAATGGAGTGGTAGAAAGGATGAAAAAAATATTTCATCAAATGGCTTATGCTATGCTTGATGAGTCTGGAACTCTTGCAACCTTCTGGGGTGAAGCTGCATTTGCTGCCGTTACTATTCTCAACAAAACAAACATTCAGGTAAATAGCACTCAAACTCCTCATGAACTTTGGTATGGTAAGACTCCTACTGTTAAATACTTCAAAGTTTTTGGAAGTAAATGTTACATCAAAAGGACTGATGAAAATCTTGGCAAGTTTGAACCTAGAGCAGATGAAGGCATTCTCCTTAGTTACTCTTTCCGTAGTAAAGGATATAAGTGTTACAATAAAAGACTTGGAAAAAGAGTTGAAAGTATTGATGTGGTGGTTGATGAAGTAGGCGACAATCCAAAGCAGATGAAAACTGAAGAATTTTAGGATGAAGAGGACTATCCTTCAACATTAGATCAAACTAATGTTGAAGAAGAAACTTACGAGGCGCCAGAAGAATAGATAAGAGTAGAAGAAAAGACTCCATCCAGGTATGTTTAGAAGAACCATCTAGAAACTCAAATTTTGGGGCAGAAAGAGGCAGGTGAACAAACAAGAAGAACTATTACATAAGCTTTAAACTATCTAGCATTGCTCTCCTCCATTGAAGCAAAAAATATTCATGAAGCATGCAAAGATGAATTCTTGGTCAAGGCCATGAATGAAGAACATGAGTAGATTGAAAAGAATAACACTTGGGAATTGGTTCCTAGACCAAATGATAAGAATGTCATAGGGACCAAATGGATATTAAAAAACAAGCTGAATGAAAATGGAGATGTTATTAGAAACAAGGCCAAACTTTTTTGTAAAGGGTATGCTCAACAAAAAGGTATAGAATTTGAAGAAAATTTTGCACTAGTTGCCAGACTTTAAGCCATGAGAATGTTCCTTGCTCTTTCTAGATTTCAGAAGTTCAAAGTATATCAAATGGATGTGAAATTAGTTTTTTAAATGGAGACTTAGAAGAAGAAGTGTATATTGAGCAACCAGATGAATTCATCCTTGGAAATGATGCAAAACTTGTATGCAAACTTAGAAAGGCACTCTATGGTCTTAAACAGTCTCCAAGGACTTGGTATTATCATCTGGACAAATACCTCCATCAACAAGGTTTTTCAAAAGGATCAACAGATAGTAATCTATATATAAAATTTAATAATGATGAATTCCTAATGTTGGTTGTATATGTTGATGATATCATCTTTGGTAGCAATGAAGAAGCCATGAGTCAAAACTTTTCTTTGGTGATGTAGAAAGAATTTGAAATGTTCCTACTTGGAGAGCTCACATATCTCCTTGGTCTACAAGTACAACAAAACAAAGATGGTATTTTTCTATCACAAACCAAGTACCTCAAGTAGATCTTGAAGAAATATGGCATGGAAGATTCGAAACAAGTATGTACCCCTATGGTAACAGGATGCAGCCTCAATGCAAATGATGAATCAACAACAGTACATCAACCAACCTATAGATCCATGATTGGTAGTTTCCTCTATCTGACAAGTACCCGACCAAAAATCATGCATGCAGTGGGAATAGTTGGAAGATTCCGGGCCAATCCAAAAGAGGCCCACCTTCAACAGTTAAAAGGATATTGAAATATCTTCAAGGAAGAAAAAACTAAGGCTTATGGTATCCTAGAGATACAGATCTCACACTTCATGCATATACAAATGCAGATTGGGCAGGAAGCGTGGATGACAGAAAACGCACAAGTGATAGTGCATTCTTTCTGGGTTCCAAATTAGTATCTTGGTTTAGCAAGAAACAAATTTCAATTGCATTATCTACAACTGAAGCAAAATATGTGGTGGATGCATCTTGCTGCACACAACTCCTTTGGATGATGCAAACATTGCAAGACATCCAAATCACTTGTACTACACCTATCTCCATTTTATGTGATAATACAAATGTGATCAGTATGTCAAAGAATTCAGTCATGCATTCAAATACCAAGCACATACCTATCAAATATCATTTTCTCCAGGAACAAGTGCTTGAACAAAAGGTCAAATTTGAGTATGTTCCCTCCAAGGAAAAGGTTGCTGATATATTCACTAAACCACTGCCCAGTGAGACACTTGAATATCTCAGATAGAAGTTGGGGGTAGTTGATGCATCAAATTGTTGTTTACACTTATATGTTTCAGAGAAAAGTGGTTGTACATGAGGTTCATGAAGAGCATCTGCGAACATACGTGTGTTTCTGTGGATACAGTCACGTATATGTTGGGTTTAATAAAAGCAATGGGCCAAACACAGGATGAAAAGAGTCTGATATGGGTCTAACAGAGACCATCTGGCACAATAATGCATTGTTGGCATTATCTAGAAGATCTTGGTACAAATTCACAGTTTCATTTGATTAAAGTGGAACAGGTGCAGAGGGAGATCATGGTTGATGGTCCGGATGGTGATCGACAGATGCTGTTGATGTTAGCTATTGATGAATATCATAGTCTTAGATATTTAGTCTCTATGTCATGTATTTCTTTATCAAGGTCATGTAACCACCTACTTTGGTTTCCCCACTATGCCTGGGATGGATGATGTAATGTTCTTATTTTATCATATGTAAACTTTTGGTGTATCCCCACTTGGTTGGGTGGATGATTCAATATTGGTATATCCCCACTTGGTTGGGAGATGGATGTATGTATGAGTCTTTGGTGATAGGAAGGTCATTTATGATGTATAGAGTCAAGATCCTTCTTGAAGAACATGCTTTTGCAGACCTTGTCTACAGTCAAGGGGAGCATGGACAAGACAACAGAGCATAGATTTCAGCATGTACTCAGGGGGAACATAATCCTTTGCCCTTGATGACAAAGGGGGAGAATGACTTTGAGTGACTTGGGGTTGCCATCAAGTCCAAAGGGGGAGATTTTTGGCATTATGAGATAGGTTTGGCTCTATGACACAGGTGTTGTCCTTGATGGCAACTCACTTAGATGACATATCATAGTTCAAGCTCTCAGAATTAACGAAAAACATATATATGCAGGTTCCACTTAACCAAGTCACATATACACACGGGATCGCTGCTCAAAAGGTGTGTATCCGTATGCATGCACTTTCATGCAAGGAAAAGAATGTACATGTGGGAAAACTTGTTTTTAGTCCATGGTATTTAGTCCTTGGTATTTGGACCTATGGTTTTAGACCATGGTATCTCATCCGAAGTGTTTAACTCAGGCATTGGGTCCCAAGTATTGGTTCTAAGTGGTTTTGTACCATGGTATTGAGTAAGGCCTAAGACTATAAAAGGGGAAGGAGATCATTAGGCAAAGGCACCAAGAAAAAAGATTGAATATCTTATGAAGAGCAAGATCTAGTATACTAGTCATCGGGTTATGTTGCATAGCTGGATATGAATTAAGCAGGAAAAACTGAGCGCTAGAAGAAGGATAAGTTTTATTGATGGATCAAGATCTTATGGCTTGAATGGAAGTATCTTTGTGTGATTTTGATATGTTATATTTGGCACATGACTTGATCTATGAATCTGATAATCTGGGTATAATTGATGTCTGAATAATTGAAAAAGGAAAATTATCTTTTATAGATCTGTATGAAGGTTTGGCATAGAAAAGGCATTTATACACACTGCTTCGGTAATTCAAAAAAGCGTATACCCAGGTTCACCTTAATACAATAGTGTATGCATGCAAGTTCTACATATTGATGTAGAGTATGTCTCATAAAATATGTTTTAGCTACTTCTGTTTACTGTTGTAGTGTTCTAGGTTCAGGATTGGTTTCTGGTTACTGTTACTGTATTCTAGTTACAACATTCAGAGAAGTGATTGTTTGATTTAGTTTTGTTTGGTGAAAAGGAGATTGGTTGATGCAGATACACTTGATGTTTCATTGATGTTATTGATGAATCCATTTTGAAAATTTATGAGACGTGGTCCCTGGAAGAAAAGAGAAGTTTGTAGCATTTTGTAGGTTAGCACCTACGTACTAGTACATCAGCTAGTACAAGACCTAAGGGGGTTGTATCTCCCTTCCAAGAGAAGCTAGAGAATGAGAAGAGGTTGTAGCCTTCTACAGGTAGAAGCTTGCGTACTGGTATAAGACTGCACTAGTACAAAAATATTGTAAAAAGAAGTTTCTTATTAAAAGAAGATAGAGACGAAATGCAACAAGTGGTTTTCACCCACATTGGGTTTCCACCTTATATCTTGTGTTCATGTGTGTGATGATCTGTTTTATTTTACTACACCTATTTACTGTTCTTATGGTTAATGAAGTTTTGATGCACTAATTAAAGATCAAGATTTAATGGATTAACTAAATCATAAGTTTACTGGATATACGCTAGTTGCTTTAGACATAGTTGCCTGTATACATGGGTTCCCATAACTGAAGTAGCGTATATATATCTGAGTATGGAAATGAAAACGTGTTTGATTTGATAATATGGATATCACCCCCCCCCCCCCCCAGTATTATTTAGAACAGGATTTTTCATGGAGGGGGAGATCTTAAAGGAATGATTTTTTAGATTCAAGAGGATTGAAAATATAATATTAATGGGAACAATTGTTAACTAATTTCTTTTATTTAATAATCTTGATGAACTTTCACCAAAATATTTCTTTAGATACCAAAATTTTCTTAAAGGTATGTCCATTTTTTTCTTTTCATGTCTTGCAAAAAATAAATCTCAGAAGTATCTACTAAGATCTGATGATAATGGAGTGAGAGAAAGAATATATTATCTAATATATTAAGAAATAAATAATAATTGAACTATATTTTTCTAGTTACCAAAAAATGACATCCCCTTTTTCCCAGAAAAGAGGAGAATGTGTTATAAATATGATTTGATTGATGGAAAAGGAAGAGATTAATGCCAAAAGGATTAGCAAAGCACGACGCAAGTGTTTTGAGTGCAAGATGAGAAAATATGGATAAAATGGTTTGAACGCATTTCTTAAGTAGGATATCATCTAAAACATTAGTGGAACCCAAGTAGATGGATATAGATTTGAAAGAGATTTCCAATCCTATGTGGAAGTCTAGAAATGACCTCCTAGATCAAAGGCTAGATCCAGTCAAAGCTAGGGATCCCAAAGTCAAAATTTGCAGATCTAAGTGATTAGAGAAATTTTTGGAGTATGTGTTAGTTTGGTAGAGTTTCTAAACCCAACAACAATATTGGTAGAGCAACTATCCAAAGGATCAAGTTGACATGGAGTAGACAACACATCAATGGAAGGCAATGTTATTCGTTATAGGTGGATCCCCCATAATAGTTGGGCACGACGAATGTAGCCTGATAGTTATACCCCAGAAAAACCTTAAGGAGAACTTAAGGAAATGAACGAGATGACATGGGTTGGGTGGAATTAGTAATACAATAGCATAACGACTAATGGAATTACATCTCGTCCATCATGGTAGCGAGACATTGGGGAATTTTGAGGTGTGAAATGGGCCTCCTAAGAAAAATTTACAACCAAAATAAACTTTATAAGAACCAATAGGATTCAAGATGATGTATCAACCATGGGCGATGATTCACCATTTTTGGAGTAAAAAAGTAAAAATAATAAAAAATAATAAAAATACTTTTTCAACTCATATTTTCAACTTATCTCCCTAAGTTTTTAATCAAATTTTGAGCAGGATTACTCATTGGATGAAAAATGTAATTCCTCATCCAAGGAGTACCCATGTTGCATACTTTTGATAGACCGTGCTACATCAAAAGTGCAAAATACATGAAATAATGTGATTGCAATCACGTTTTTCATGTATTACTCATTTTTCATGTAGTAGGGTCAATCTAAAGTATCCAACATGTGTACTGTGGAGGTTTACCGTTACACCAAAACTTGCAGGTATTGGTAAATGTTACAAACCAGTGACTAGGATCCCCGGGGTGGAAATTACCTATTCTATAGAGGTGCGGTGATTCTTCCAACACCCCCCCTCAAACGCAACTTGGGGGAATCGAACCGGGGTCCAAGTTCTGATACCATGTGGAGGATTACCGTTACAACAAAACACATAGGTGTTGGTAAACTTTCCAAACCAGTAACTAGGATCCCCAAGGTGGAAATTACAGATTCCATAGAGGTATGGTGATTCTTCCATAAGGTACTCCTTGGATGAGGAATCACATTTTTCATCCAATGAATTTTTTTGCTCGAAATTTGAGTAAACCAGTAAGGAGATAAGTTGAAAATATGAGTTGAAAAAATATTTTTTTCTTTTTTCCCTCTAAAATTTTATGAAGTAATCTAATATTATTTTATTATTTCCATTACTAATTTATAATTTCCTTAGGAGGCCCATTTTAGACCTCAAAACTCCCCTAATGGTATCAGAGGCAAGTGCATTGGTTGGTGGATTTTTCCGAGCTGGAGGCCCCCACTTGATAGTTAAATCGACTACATGTTATGACGGGATCCGGTAGAACAAGTCTCCACCAACAAATCAATGTAAGTGTGAGGGGTTGATCACTTTCGAAAGTTCACAGGTAGGGGTTCGTGTAATGGGCAGTTTTCCCAAACCATCGATCACTAGATTGCCTACTGTGGTTGATTGCACTACCCCCTTCTCAAAACCACACACATCATGAAGGGGGGCGCACAAAACAAAACTGGTTTCATGATAATGGAATAGGCAGGGTGAAATGGTGAATTCAAAGAGATAGAACAATGTTAAAAAGTGTTAGGATCCTTAGAAATTTTTGCAGAAGAAAATCAGGAAAAATAAGGTCCCAAAAATCCCTTTCTCTCTCCTTTGACAGTAGACAAGCGGCGTAATATGATTGGCTCACATGGATGATGTAGATGCACAAGTGAATGATGACATCAACAGTGATATGGCCCAATTGGAAGTGGACACATGGTAGGTGTTTTTGTCCTTTTTGGGCGGTCAAGTGGTCCATTTCCCAGTGACATGTTTACCACTAACAGAGCGCCATGTGTCGGAGGTGATGTATGCATGACATCATCCCACAGGCCAAACCCCAAAAGGCTTGAGCGAGGTGTAATAAAGGACTTATGGGATGACTATGCGTTGGAATAGTGTGTCCCTTATCAGAGACAAAATTTCTGTCAACACTATGATTGACCCATGGATGCAATTGACGGACCCCATTAGAAGAACTCATCCTTGCATAACCCAGGTGGTATTAAAAGGTGTGCAAAGGAAACAATTGGGATGAGAGAGTTGAGACACATTGGTAGTATATATATACAAACAAGGACTAATGCGAAGTGTGAAGGAGACCCCACGGGACACACAATCCTGTGAGTCCCATCTTGGATGAGTTTAAGGGAGAAAAAAATAAAACATTAGGATAAAGGTGTTGAGACCCAAGCAAAAACACTTAGTACCATGCAACAAAGATACTAAGGGTATGGATTCAGTTGCAAATGAATTAATCCCTTGGGTCTTAAAGGAGTAATAAGCCCACAAAGTCATTTTAACAGTGTTTATAATGGAATGCCTTTGGCATTTGTGATGAATGAGTCAACAACTTTGAGTTTGGAAGTTATGTCATACATAACAATGAAGGGTAAATAGCTAAAAGTAGGCAATAAAGGGCTTAAAGGATATATTTTTTGGAATAGATATTATTGGAGGTAATTATGGAATTTTTTCTCTATTAAGTTAGAACTACTGCTAAAGTCACTGCTAAACCCTAAAAGGTGCCAAAATAAGTGAAATTAGTAGTTTAAATCACAATTTGAGTTTTAAATGGTAGAAAAGAACCTTAGAGCTTGAAGTGTAGATTTAGAAGACTAAAATGAACAAGAAAAAGGAAAAAATTGAGGGCTAATGCAGAAATGAAAGTGAAGATAAATCATGGAAGAGTGCAAGAAAAGATAATAGGGTAAAAATATAGGAAAGAAGTACTATTTATATGCATAATCAATTGAGGAATTATACAAGCATGCAATAGGAGTGTGCGAGTTGGTTTGAGGTTGATGGTGTGATGGTGTTTGACAAATTGTTTTATTTTGTAAGCAAAGGTGGCATTCATGGCTCTAGTTTGAAAATGGATGAAAAATGAATCATAGATGTCAAGAAAGTTGTAGCTTGCATATCAGAGGTTGGTGCTCTTTCTAGTAGGTTCTTGTAAATATTTTGGGTTGTACCTCCATTCAATTGTAACTGATAAATCAAGGAGTTGTAGATTCCCACTGGTTATGGCCAGAGAAATTTGTAATAGCAAGTTGTAGCTTGTCTTTTGAAGGAGTTTTAGCCAAATAAATTTGTAGAAAGTTGGATTTAAGAGCATAATAAAGGAGATAGAATCTCTTGTACTAGCCATTGTGTCCACAACGTCAAAGGAAACATCATTCTGATTTCTCTATTTTCTACCTACATTTAGTTATAGAAAAAAGCCTTGTCGATCATGGGCCTCACATTCTAGTGAGGTTTTCTCCCATATAGGGTTTCCTAGGTTATCTCTAATATTCATTTGTGTGGACAATATGTCCATTTACTTGTTCTTTCATTTTTTAATTTAATTATTTCCATAAATTATATAATTAAGCTAATAATAATAAATATGACATGCAATGAAATGCATTGTATTAAAATAATTGAGAATATTTCAATATCCATTATGAAAAATTATTTCAGTGGAACATTCATGACCATTTATAGATCATTATTGAAAATATATTTAACTATTTTTTCATTGATTTCTATTTTAATTTATTTTGAAATATGAGAAAATTCTTCAACATCCAAATATTCTCTGGTGATTCAAAAATGGATTATAACAAAAAAATATTCATTAAGACTTCCAAATTTTAGGAGGTTTACTCGACACTTACTTTGTAAGTACATAGTTGTAATTATAACTTAACACCAAAAACAATTAAAGGGATTTTAATCTTCAAAATAGTTATAGTACATTCAACTAATATTCTATTATACATTACACCTACCACATCTTATGATTAATCTATAAATTTGTGCACTACTTTAATGTGTAGTTTTCTTTACAATATTTTACAGATTAATTTGAATGGTACTCTCCTACTTTATCTAAGATTAGGGTCTTGATATGCTTATATGTTGGTTTTCAATCATGTGTCTACGTTCATTCAAATATTCAAATACTTCAGTCATCTTTCTATTGAAGTACATCTATCTATAATGTGTGTTATCATCAACGAATATAAATAAAGAGGATGCTCAAACAAGTGACCAAATTTTCATATGTTCCATTATAACATACTATATCAATAAGATCCTTTTTTATATCTATTATTACTAGAATTCATTTATATAATATTTTCTAGTGCACACCCTTCACATTCAGTATGTTATATCTTGAAACTTGGAAGATACAAATCAAAATATACTTTCTGTACAACAACAAAATATCTTTTAAATTTAAATGACCATGACTAAAGTTCCAAATATCCCCCGTGGTTATAATACGAGATTTCATTTTTTGATGGTCTACACCAATCTATTCAATCTTTTAAAATCCTTCCACAATAATGTCTTCAACAATAACCTTTCTTTAGTTTCAATCCCACTTCCTCGCCCCTATGAGAATCACCTGACATAATGAATACTAAGTGGTCTATTAAGAAAATTATGAGAAACTAGTTGTTACAACTACCTCTCAAGGAAATGGTCATATATGAATGAATTACTTAATACAGTTGGATCCCAAAAAATGATATATCATATAATGCACTGCGAAACCCCTCAATACTTAATATAAAACAGTGAATGGATCTCACTTCAATGGTTCATGAGGTACAATACTTGCTAAGGTTTTGTAAATAGGGTAGAAAGCTAAGTGTGCTTAATTGTGGGAAAAACTCCACATTTAATCACCCTTGAGCCAGAAACGATCTAAGATGGGTGACCTTCCGGGAAGTCCTGGTTACTGGGTGCAAGCCCCGTAAGTGATGATTGATGCTATGTGATTCATTTCACTAGTTTCTATCCCACTTCTTCACCCCTGTGAACATCACTCGATGCAATGAGTGCTAAGTGGACTATTAGAAAAAAAACATGAGAAATTAGTTAGTTACGACTACCTCTCATGGAAATGGTCATAGATGAATGACTTACTTAATATAGTTGAATCCCAAAAAATGATATCTAATATAATGCACTACAAAAACCCCTGAATACTTAATACAGAAGAGTGAAGGGAGCTCTACTTGAATGATTCATGAGGTACAATACTTGCTAAGGTTTTACAAATGTGGTAGCAAGTTAAGTGGGCTTGATTGTGGGGAAACTCCATTGTTAAGCACCCTTGAGCGAGAGGTGATCTCGCATGTGTGACCTACTAGGAAATCCTAATTAATGGGTGCAAGTCTCAGAAGTGATGATTGATGCTATGTGATTCATTTCACTAGTTTCGATCCCACTTCTTTAGCCCTGTGAACAGCACCTGATGCAATGACTACTAAGTGGACTATTAAAAAAAACATGAGAAATTAGTTAGTTACGACTACCTCTCATGGAAATGGTCGTAGATGAATGACTTACTTAATGCAATTGAATCCTAAAAAATGATATCTAATATAATGCACTATGAAAACCCTTGAATACTTAATACAAAAGTGTGAAGGGAGATCTACCTCAATGGTTTATGAGGTACAATACTTGTTAAGGTATGGGGTAGCAAGCTAAGTGGGCTGGATTGTAGGGAAAAATCCACAGTTAAGTGTGCTTGAGCTAGAGGCGATATGGGATGGGTGACATCCCAGGAAGTCCTCGTTACCAAGTGCAAGCACCAAAATTGATGATTGACGCTATGTGATTCATTCCACTTCTTTGCCCCTGTGAGCATCACCCGATGTAATGAGTGCTAAGTGGACTATTCAAAAACAAATCATGAGAAATTAGTCAATTACAACGACCTCTCATGGAAATGGTTATAGATGAATGACTTACTTAATGTAGTTTAATCACAAAAAATTATATCTAATATAATGCAATGCAAAAACCCCTAAATACTTAATACAAAAGAGTGAAGGGAGCTCTACTTCAATGGTTCATGGATTACAATATTGGGTAAGGTTTTGCAAATGGGTTAGCAAGCTAGGTGGGCTATATTCAGAGTAAAATTCCACAGTTACTTGCACTTGAGCCAGAGGCGATCTGGGATGGGTGACCTCCTAGGAAGTGCTGGTTATCGGGTGCAAGCCCCAGAAGTGATGATTGACGCTATTTGATTCATTTCAGTAGTTTCAATCTCACTTCTTCACCCTTGTGAGAATCACCTGATGCAATGAGTGGAATTTTCAAAAACCCATGAGAAATTAGTCAGTTATGACTACCTGTCGTGGAAATGGTGATAGATGAATGACTTGCTTAACACAATTGAATCCAAAAAAATGATATATATTATAATGCACTACGAAAACCCCTCAATACTTAATAACATTGTTGTTATCAAGATTTTCCTTCACAAAACATATTGTCTTCATAAATTAAACCTTCATTTCTTAATCTCAATTGTTGAAATAAGTATCTTTTTTCTATTGATTCCAAGAACATACATCATGTTGTCCCTTAAGAACCCAATCTCTTGGCTATATATAAATTGTGCTTAAGACATTAATGATTACAAATATTGTCACTTATTTATCACTCAATTATATGTTATGTTTTCAAATGAAGGAACTAGGAAATCTGGTTCTTGATCCTCAATACTTAGGTGACATGATAACATCAAAATGCCATTTTATTGTTGAATATAAATGATGAATGAAAAAGAATTGAACAATTCATAGACAATATGTTGTTTAACATAGGATCTACTATCTGTGACACTAGAAGAAGTTATAGATAATATGTTGTTTTATACAACAACTACTATATGTAAATTAGATTTACAGATATGGGACCTTCAAGTATAGGAGCACTCTTTAAGGAATTTAACTTTATTTACATAGGCAAAAAATACCTACAACTTCAATTACTATACTCAAATGAAGAAAACATAAGATTACACATTATAGAGAAGACACAAAATCATACTCAACAATGTAAGGAAAACTTTTGATTATCTATTAATCAACAATTGTATGAGGAATTCAGTAGCTTAGTCTCCAAGTGATCAAAAATTCGAACCCCTTCTTTCTAAATTTACCTCTTTTTATACATTACCAGACAATTGGTGATCACCAAAATTGTCAAACTTCTTAATTGTTTTCGAAACTGTCTAGAGTAAAGATTATTACAAAACATTACATAGATGGTAAAAGACACCTCCTTCTAAAGAATATAGAATAAGTGGAATTAACGGAAGTTAGCCAATAATGAAAACTGCTAGCTTTTCATCTCTATTGTTTAGTTGCTGAGTTTCTTTGTAGAAGATTTAATAATGATTAAACCATTTTAATTATAATAAACTTTGACAAAACCCCGTGCATGAACCTTGCCTTGCATATGTATTGGGCGCATTTTGATTGGCCAAAACACAAGAAAACTCGACCAATCATCCTCCTTTGAAGCTTTAATCATCCACCACTAATTCTAATTGTCTCGCTTAAATAGCGGAATGGGATATTTTACGCGAAACATTAGCTTGCCACAGAACTAAAAAGATTTAACAATTTGATTAATTAACCTGTCGAGTATGCCTTAGCTGTGTGTGAGTCATCCGATTATTCGTTCAATCAATGATCTGATCCTCCAGAACCCACGGGATTTTAAACTCATTTGAAATAAATCCTATCCAATCTGCATGTTCAATGCTCCATTGAATCCCATACGGACCCGATGAGAAACATATATCACCAGTTAATAATCTATCGGGTACAACCTTACCACTAAAGCCCAATATTTTCTTCGCCTGATATCCATTGGATCCCGTCTTTTCAAATGAACAGCTGAGATTAACCTAGACTTCAAAAAGCTTGAACTACATTTGATCTACTGTCACATCTGATAAGTTTTCGCCTAATTTCCATTGGATCAGTGGCTCTTCGATCAACGGCTCAGATATTCTCACAAGAATACCTTCGCATTAGATTTCCAAAACAAAACCCATTCAAGTTAACTTGTGCGAAGTCAAAAAAAATACTCCAATTTTCTTAGACTTTGCGAGGCTAAAGCATATAAAGGAACTACATTGAAAACGAACCCCCACAATGATTCGAGGCCACACGTGGTCAACCATTCTCACGTTGCAGTCAATTGTGGGGTTGAGCCTTAATTAACCTTCAGACTTATTGTTTTTCCGTAGCGCGCCTTTAAACAAAGGTTTGATTTTTCTTCTCTTTTGATTTTTATTTCTTTTTGTGATAAAAATAAAAATAAGAAGAAAATAACAATGGAAGCTACAACATCTAGCTCCACCTGGGGATAGTTCTTTTTCCACAGAAGCACTAAGAACCGCAGATCAGTGGCTTCACCTCGGGCATGGAGTCATATATTGCAGCCAATTCAAATTCTATGGTATTTGTACATTGAATGCACTCTGATATTTACAAGGATAAAATTCTTATGATTTAGAACTAAAAGAAATGCTTGAGGTACTGCCCATTGACAGGTAGTTGTAGAGTTTGTCCATGAAGATTCTCAGGAAATAAAGTGTTATTGGACCTTGTTTCAAAATTCTAAAAGGACCATACCAGAGAGGATCAAACTTCCCATGCTTACCTTTATCTTCTCTTTTGGAATCCCATCTTAGTACTAGATCTGCAACTTTAAAATCAATCTCCTTGGATTTTTTGTCAAAAATACTTTTCATCTTCGATTGATACATAATCAAGTTCTCTCTTGCCTTGTCTATGTTCTAACTTAGCTCTATTACTTTAGTCATTCTTCTTATCAAAGAATTGTATTCTTCTTCCACCTCTTGAATCATTGCAATCATAGGCTTCACGAGTTGACTTGGAAATAGAGCCTAAGTTCCATATACTAATTCAAAAGGCGATTTGCATGTAGATCTTCTTGTAGTTACTCTAGCAACCCATAGAGCAAGCTTTAACTTAGAATCCCAGTCTTTTTGGTTCTCTGCAATAGTTTTCTTAAGGATATTCATCAAAATTTTGTTAGTGGATTCAACTATTCCATTTCCCTGTGGATGATAAGCTATACAAAGAGACAAAATAACATTATAATTTTAAAAAAAAGCAATAAACTTACTTGAATTAAAGACTTGAGCATTACCTATTATGATTTAGATGGGGCATCCAAATCTGCTGAAAATGTTCTCCTCTATGAATTTCATCACCACCTGATCATTTGCCCTCCTAGTAGGTATAGCTTCTACCCACTTACAGATGTAATCGGTCACTGTGAGAATCCAGTTGTGTTATCTGAAGGTGGGTTAATCTCTCCAACAAAGTAAATCCCTATTGTCTAAATGGTTCCTCTATGAAGAGTGGGATTAGAGGCAAGGGAACTAACCTTTTCTTCTCAGCAAAAAGCTGACACTTATGACAACTTTTGACAAACTTGAATGTATCACAAAATAAATTAGGCCAATAAAATCCTGTCTCAAGGATTTTATGTGCAATCATTTTCCAACTGTAATGTCCTCCACATAGCCCTTCATGATGATATTTGATTGCCTCTATAAACACATGCTCTATTAAACATAACAACAACATTCCTACAGGATCCTTCCCATATAATTTTCCTTCCATAATCACATATGGTTGTGCTTTGATCTTTAATGCTCTATAAATTGTTCTATCCAAGGATTCGTGACAAGAGAGATAACACAAATAATGAATTATATGGTTGTACCATTCTGAACATAAATATTTATACCTGATCTTCATACATGGATCTGACTCTTCTTCATTTTCTTCTGTTGTTCCTTCATCCACAAATGTTAGCAAGTTGATACCCAATGCCTGAAAGTTTGACTCTGTCATCATTTTTTCCAATCCTTTCCCTTTCACCAACTTTGTGGGTTTTATGTCCAAGTTGTACTCTTGGATCTTGATTATCCACTTTCCTCTTTTTCCTTCTACATCTCCCTATACCAGTACATCTTTTACTACAACATTTGGCACATAGGCAATGATCTACGACTGCAACACATAAGTCCTAAAGGCTTTCAAGTCTTTTACCAAAGTGCACACCTTCTTCTCAAGAATATTATACTTCAACTCAACATCCCTAAGAATCTTGCTGAAGAATGAAACATGCTACTCTTTCTCTTCATCATTCTTCTATAGTAAGACAACAACTATTGAAGTCGTGATGCGAATGAAAAAACTTGGAAAGGCTTTTGATAATCAGGTTTGATTAGGACTGGAGCTATCTGCAATGCTTCTTTAATCCTGGAAAATGATTCTCTAGCTTCCCCGGTCCAATGCACTTTATTCTCTTTCTTCAGCATATTAGTAATTTCTTTTACAATTTCTGCATAATTGGACACAAATGTCCTTAAGAAGTTTATTTTTTCCAGGAACTTTTAAATATCCTTTTTACTCCTTGGCAGTGGTATTTGTTGCACAACTTGTACTCCTATTGGGTTTATCTTCACTCCATCTCTAGAAACAATATGCACCAATAGTTTGCTCTGTTCCAGAGAAAGGATGGATTTCTTGGGATTTAAGGAAAGCCCAAATCTTCTACATTTTTCAAAAGTCTTTTTCAGATGGTCCAAATGTTCTTCATAAGACTTTGAGAAAATAGTAATATCATACAGATATATTAATACAAACTTATCTCCCACGAAATCAATGTCCATAGCCCTCTGAAATGTAGCACCTATGTTCATCAACCCAAAAGGAATTCTGGCATACATAGAGGTCCCCCAAGGAGTTGTGAATGTTGTCTTCTTCTAATCTTCTCTATCCATAGCCACATAATTATACCCAAAGAATCCATCCAGCATTGACATTCTAAAATATCTCATTACCTTCTGCAACACATGATCCATCTTAGGCAATGGATAATTATCCTTCAAGGAAGCCCTGTTGAGATTTCTGAAGTCCACACATAACCTTATCTCTCCATTTTTCTTTCTCACAGGCACTAAATTAGCCACCCATTTAGATTACCTGAGTGGAACTATTATTTTGGCATCAAGCAATTTTTTGACCTCTTTTTCAATTGATGGTAGAAGCAGGGGATTTATCTGTCTAGGCTTCTGTTTAAAGGGATTAATTCCCTCCTTCAAGGGGATCTTGTGCTAAATAATATTTACATCGTATGTTTTGAGATCCTCATAGGACCATGCAAAGACATAAACATGGTCCTTGAAAAGATTAATATATCTCTCCTGATAATTAGGTGAAACTTCACTGAATAATTTGACTTGCCTGGGTTTCTCCTGAGTTCCAATATTATGATCCTGAATGTGTTCATCCTGTGAATTTTTTTTTGAGTCAACGGCCACATCATTAGGGTTAAAAATACTTTGAAGAGGCACAAGGCCCTTTGGCAGGATATTATATTTCAATTGAAAACCTTTTTAATTAGCTATTGAATCTTTTAAACCACCAACTTCTGTAATTTCTGCTATTTCATCTTCATCCTGATCAATTTCTATGCCCTGAAACTCCTCAACCATAGTAAAAAATTATTTAATTTTCTAATCATCTTCAAAAAATTTCCAATGTTTAATATTATAAGGAATAGAAGGTTTGTGCCTCATTTCTACCTCATATCTTAGTTTTGGATTAATAGGAGGTCTGAAAGTATTAGAAACCACAATCAATGAATCTGCTAATCTATTCCCATCCCTTGGAATGAATTTAATATTAAAATCTTCGAAAAAGTTCTCAACCAAATCCCAGACTTCATTCCTATATACCCTAAGCCTAGGGTGTTTTGTCTGACAGTGATTTTTTATTTGTTTGAAAATTAGCTCTGAATCTCCAAAAGCATAAATTGACTTAATTCCCATATTTTTAGCTGTTTGCAGAGCAATAATCAAGGATTCATATTCTGCCACATTGTTTGTTGCTTTGAACTCTAATTTAAAGTAAAAGGGGAACATATTACCTCCAAGTGTAATCAGAAGAGAGACAACACCTCTTCCTTCCTTGGAATAGGCTCCATCAAAGAAGCATTTTCATATTCCTTCATTTTGTAGCTCTATATTTACATAGGCTGAAGTAAGCTGCCTCTAGTTATCTTCAACCAACTCTACATTATCATGCAACATGAAGCAAGAAAAGTCATCTTTCTCTTGGCTATATATAGGCAAATTACTTGCTGCATTTTTTGTTCTTGTTTTTACAAATATAGTTTCTTTGTACAATCTCCTCTCATCCCACCAAAATTTAGTATAACAACATATGTAAAATATAGTTTCAGGACACCACCCGGTTTAGCCCCTCATGACCTAGATAGTAACATTCCAAATCTAGCAAGGATATTTGCTACTACTACACCCATGACCAAGCTTCTAGCTAGAATCTAGGGTAATGACACTACCAGATCCTTAATGATCCCCAGGCACTTGGTTTTGTTTGAATAAAAAAGAACACGTCGTTATAGGGTTTGGTGACCTGTAGGTTTAGTTGCTTCATCACTGACAATGGCTTAAGATTGTGTGAAGCTCCTGAATCAAACATACAATTATGTAGGAGGAGATCATGGATCAATAAGGAAATATAAAAAGGGGGTGTTGAAGAATCTACTTCCTCTACATGTGGGAAAAAAACCACTACTGGTTTATCTTCTTGCAAATTTATTGTGTCATTAATATTCACATTTTCTTTTAAATTAATAAACTCAGCAATCTCCCTCTGATAAGCTGGTGTCTTAGCTAATTTTGTAAGGGGAACATGAATTCTGACCTTCTCCAACTCTTTAGTAAGACTGAACAAATGACCCTGTTTAACATTCTTTTGATTTTCATCTTCTCCTTTCTTCATCACTGAAATTACTTGGGGAATTGAAATAAGCTTCTCCAAAGGAATTTTTCCACTTTGGTCTTGAGAAGACTCAGCTTGAAGTATTTATGTCTTACCATTTACATTTTGTTGTTGCCTTTGGTGAGGAAGCTGGAACTTGCTATCGACCTTCATTTTCTTGACTTATTTATCTTTTCCTTGATCTCAAGTCATATTTCTTGTGTATTTCTGCCTGCATAAAATCATAGAATTGCTTCCAATATTCATCAATTTCATTTTCATCATAAATAACATCTGTTTCAACATATTCATACTTTTCTCCTTCAACACCGAGCTCATCTTCATCTACTACATATAATGTAGAAATTTGATCTTCATGGTCCCTAGGGTGCTTAAGTACCTCAGAAGGATCTGCCTCTATATACAATGGTGCTTGAATCTGATCTTGATATTTTCTCTCCTTTTGCAAGATTTACAAAGGTTGTCTTCTGTATTGGCGATTAAAGTTCTTATTATACTGTTTTGTCTATGAGAATTCTTATTTTCCAACTCTAACTTATTCAATTTATCTGAGAAAGTTTTAATTGCATTACTCATATCCTCTGGTGTTTGACTTTGAGAGGATTCTATCTTTGCCTTTCACTTTTCTTAGATAGGCTGTGTGTCTGGTGTTTTTCCTACAACCACCAGATTTGCTTCGATCTCTAATGCATCTATTTGGATCTGATCAAGGGTTGGGGATCTCATTTCCCTCAATGTAAATCCAAAATCTGACTCAAAATCCCCTGCAAAAGTTATTTTGGCACTAGTAGGAGGGGGCTTAATCTCCATTGGAAGACTATTGTACAATTTATTAAATATTCTCACAAATTCAACTACAGTTTCATTAGACTTTTTCTTTATAGATTTAAACTCTGTTAATGAATACCCATGGTTTCTTTTTTCTCCCCATATCTGGGTGAATAGGCACTCCATCTCTTCCCAAGAAGGAATAGAGTTATTAGGAAGCCCTTTAAACCATTTTCTAGATTCTCAATCCAAGGATTGAACAAAAAGTCTTAGAAAAACATCTAGATGTTCAACATTTAGGTTTTCTGTAAATTTACAAAATATTGATACATGATTCTCCGTTGTTTGCTCATCTTCCCCTCTAAAGTGGGGAAGAATATTGAGGTATTCTTGTGGCATTTGATTCAATGGTTGTGGCAGTTGAAGAGGTGCATATCCATTCATCAAGAATGTAGGAGTTGCCATGTTTGCTCCAAAATTTATTGAACCTTGATTACCACCATATGTGGAAACTCACTAAGGAGTAAATGGAGTGTGCAAAGGTGGTAATGCAGTTATAGGTTCAGGCTGAATAACTATAGCAGATACTGAAAAAAAAAAAATAGACCCTGAAGACTATTCTTCACAGCTAGGATCTTGAAATGAATTGGATGTTGTCATGCAGAAAGAGTTATTTTTGCGGACAAACCTAACCTCCCTAGGAGTCTAAGACTCTCTAGTGACAAACAAACCAAACAAGAACAATCCTTCTCTAAACACACATCATTCTATGAGAAATCAAGTGTTTTCCGATCTTACCTTAGGTCCAACGCTTGTTGTAGCAGTCCAGCCTTGCTGATCCAGATGAGCTCCTCCTTCACTTAAGACCTGCATACACTAACAAAGCAAACGATTACATAACACCTGAATAATTCATAAAACAAAGCATATTCATCACATAGACCAAGGAGTACATGAAATAATTCATTAACAACAAATCATTGAGAAGAATGGACTTATTTGTATTAAGGAAACAAAAAAGGAACCATTACAACCTGAGCCTTGGTGTTGTGCAAGCTCCTCCCAGGGTCCAACAAGAGATTTCTCTACTTTGACAAGCTCACCCACTCCCAATATGGCAACAAGAAAGGATAGTGATCTCTCCTCACAAGTCAACAATGGAAGTCCTAATTCCAGCAGCATTTACCCTTTGGAATGTTCAGCTTTCAACCTCTCCTCCTCTGGCCCAATGCCTGTA
>APFE030100077.1:186705-207760 GCA_000404065.3 Pinus taeda
ACGACCAAAATGAAAATCAAGACCGACAACCAAAACTTCTAGGAATTTCACCTAAAACCCTAACACCAATGGAATTAAACCAAGGAAAGCTTTTAACAAGTCACATGCAGGTCTGGGTAGAGGATAACAACATCTAAACAAAAACTAAACTAATTAAAAGAGCAAAATTTAAGTTTTTCAAAATTTTAGCAGGGTCCGCAGGCCCAGAGTTTACACAGGTGCTTGCACGCTCTGTGTGCAAAGCAAACATGCGTACAAGTATGCACTGTGTTAAAAGCACAGGATGCGGGCTTCTCCTAAAGTTATGAAAAGCAAAAATAATTCTAGATCTACTAAATCCACCCAATTCCACACACAACAAGCCAAAAACAGAAACAAAAACACAAGTTTCTCAGGTCAAAGTAAAAACAAGGAAAACAATCAAGTCCCCAGCGGAGTCGCCATTTTGTCACACGAAATGAGTCGAGGTTGCGGACAAGATCGACCTTCCTAGTATCTAAAGATATCTAGTGACAAGCAAGCCAATCAAAAACTATCTTTCTCTAAATATGCAATTAAAAACAAAGGCAAACAAGTGTTTTAGGCCTACCTTGGTTCCAATGCAAGTTTGTGGAAGCTCCCTCGCTCCAAATGAGCTTCCTTGAAGCGTAAGTCTGCAAACACAAACAAGCAAACAAATTAAATAGCACCTGAAAAGCCAATATTATAAAGCATATTCATCATAATGATCAAGGATATTATGAAACAAACCACATAAGACAATTTGTTGAGAAAAATGAATCTCATTGTATTAATTCAAATGAAAGAAGAACTTTACAACCTGTGCCTTGATGTTGTACAAGCTCCTCCCAGGGTCCGACAAGAAGTCTCCTCTACTTTGACAAGTTTCACTCACTTCCCAATGAAACCAAAAGGTATGTGATCTCTCCTCTCAAGTTTAACTAGGAAGTCCCAATTCCATCAGCATTTACCCTCAAAATTTTTAGCTTCTAACCTCTCCAACAACTGACCCAATGCCTTAATTTATAGTGCAATGGAGGGAAGTTACTAGGTCCTCCTTCAAAGGAATAAAGCCCTCCTTCAAAGGGATAGCTCCTCCTATCAAGGGATTATCTCCTTCTCTTTTGGGATGCATGAACCACCTTGGAGCGAACAATCCACGTCAAAAATACTTCTAGAAACATCTAGAATTAACCCAAAGTGAGTTTTTTAGAATAAACTTGCACCTTTTTTACTTTTACAGGGGTACGCACCCACCCCTTTACAAACAGAGCGTGCAGTTACATAGGTAATATGAACAAAGAGTGCGGGCCCACAGGCAAAAGTGAGAGAAAGTGCGGAACCAGAATTTTATTGATTTTCAATGTCTTTCTCTCATTTGCAAAGCTTGACATGAAGAGCTAAGGTATGAGACTTGCTTAGGAGGTTAGTATAAGTGGTGACGGACCCATACTAACTACAAATAGTCATGGTGACGATATTTTTGTGTAACACTCACTAATTAGATAGTTTGCATATATTCATTTTCCATTTTCCATTTTTTCTTTTCAATTTCACCTTCTTCTACTCCAAAAATGGCTAATTCTTCATGGCACATTTTTTTAGCACTTGTTTGATAGCCCTGCAATCAAACAATCCATCCTACAAAATCTTAAATCTATCATTAATATCAAATAAATTATGGTACAAAATGGTATTACTCTTTGAAAATTTCCAGTGATCAAGGATGTAGAAAATCCCCATTATGAAGAGCAGTACACAAAAATAGAGGGGGCTGAACTAAGTATAATGATGGATATGCTTGAAGATATCCCAAGCTTGATCTCTCAAGAGAAAAAGAAAAGAAAAAATGTAATAAAGGAAATTAGGAAGGAGAAAATTCATCTAGCACTTGAGGTTTAGAGCCAAACATGGATGGGTTTTCAATCCATTTCTTTAGAGCTTGTTGGAACACAATCAAAACTAACCTCAAGAGAATGATTCAATGCATCCAAAAAACTTATAGAGTTGGTTGCAACATGAACATAACCTTTCTCACCTATGTTGCAAAAGAAATTATTCCCTCATAAAATCTTTGAAGCAAGGTAATTGAAAATAGATTGAAAAGTACCCTCTATAAGGTAATTTTGGAAAAAACGAAGTGGTTTTATGTAGAAAAGGCATATTTTGGACTAATTATTTTAGTTGAAAAGGCCATCCACTTTAGTCAAGAAAACAAAGAACAAGGTATGATTGTAAATTTAGATATGTTAGATATAGTTTATGTTTTTAATAGGATGAAACATTATTTTCTCTTTAATGTCATGCATATGTTTGGGTTTTATTCCTCTTTTATTCATGGATCTCCATATGAATATGGAATCCCTATATTACCCTTCTTGTCAATGGAGACCCATCAAATTTCTTCAAAGGAAGTAGAGGGTTGCAATAATGCTACCCCCTCATAGATTTTATACAACATGTCTAAATGGTCTCTCAAACATTGGGTGGGTTGGGATCATAGGGGCCCTCTAATTCATATACAACTATTGTTAATATACCTCTTAGAATATCTTCAAGACCACACCCCTAAGGAATCCTCCTTCTACAATACTAACAATCTAATGAATACATTGCCAAACATGGATATCATCACCATCTAGATTATTCCTTTCAATTATAGAAGTCTACCATATGAAGTTCAATATGGAACCCTAAGTGTCTTCCCAAAGTTAACTTCTTTTGTTGATTATTAGTGCAAGTGAAGGTTTTAATTGTTGAAAAATTAGCTAAATGTGGAATCCATTGACCCTCCCAATGTGCATAGTTTTTATAAGATGTTGAAATCATTTAACACTTGTTTTTAGAATTCATTTTCACCTAACAAATGTGGAAAACAACATTCCAAGATATCCAACACCTAATTAGAATGATTTCATCATGGAATGAGACATTCACTCATTGGATTCCTAACTATAAGCGAAACATGGAAAAAGGGAGTATATTTAAATGTTTTGGGTTACCCAAATATATGAGTTGGATGAACTAGCTTGTGCATAACAATGTGATCTTCAAGCAAGAGCAAGTTAATCCAAGTTGAAAAACAATCAAGGCAAGGTTTCTCCTATCTCATCACATGTTATCCAAGATCAGAGGCTCTTGAGAACTGTAGGTTTTAGATCAAGAAGAAAATATTTGGTTTCAACAACTTCATATTCCTACATCAACATTCCAAGCCTCAAAAGGCAGGAAAATGCCTATATCAAATTGGAAACTTTAACTACCATAGCATGAATTTCAACTTTGGAAATCATCTCCATAGTTTTATTTCTTGTTCTTGGACTATACCTCAAAAGGAAATCTGGGGATGGAAAGTGCATGGGGAGTCCTACATGAAGGACAAAAGGAATTGAAATATGCTTTGAGTATTAGAGTTTGCATTAATAATCAAGAAAAGGCCTACGGTTTTCTCCAATGTCTGAAATTGGCTCTAGCTCATCAAACTTTTTTTTTTATTATGGTTGAAGAGTCTTTATTTGTTATTAACGCTATTCACGAAACTACCAAGTCAAACAATTGTAAGTTTACCTTGATCCTTTTAAAAATAGAGTAAGAGGTGGCTTGATTTCACAAAATCAAATTCCTTCAAGTCCCAAGAGAAAAAAATGTGGAATCCAACACATTGGCCACTGATTCCACAACAAGAAAGATTGGGGTGTTAAGGATCAATGATTCAAGCTATTATCAAGATATACATTAAAAAACATTGAACCAATCATCCCCTTAGAAAATAAAATCATTCACCAGCTAGTACTTCAAGTTGATGAGGCCACATGTCCAACATAATTTTGGTAGGGTTGTCATTTATGCTAAAGGTTTGTATGACAAAGAATATTAATGTCAAAATTGGTTTCAAAATGTCTTCATTTGATGAGAAAAGTCATGTGAGTGTTGCTTTAAGAAAATTTCTCCCTAGCAAGGAAATTTGTGTAGGATTTTCCCTCATTACCTCTTGAACAAATGGAGCATGGACAAGATTTTCAAGAAGTTAGTAAATTGAAGTCTAGCCTGGAGAAAGATGTTGTTAAAAATTCTTGGTTACAACAATTCTAGGTATCTTAATGCCCTTTGACTTTGCAAGCAGTCCCTTTTAAATGTAATATTGGCCTGGAAATTTATTGGTGGCTTGAATGGTTATAAAGGGAGCAAAGCCCAATGGTTAATATCATATTTTACCCAATGAGCTAGATGATTTTTTAGCTGACCTTCCAATTATTAAACAACCAATGATTTTTCAAAGTATTTATGATTGAAACCAATTGCAGAGGATTTGAAAGGAAGTTATGCAAAGTATTTGTTTTCAAGAGGGGAAATATGTTATGCCATTAAAATAGAGGGCTCGGCCATTGCTAAGTTCAAACTTCTTAGGAGTGTAACTCTATAGGTGTTGAAGTGAATTGGTGTGTATGGTAAAATAAAAATTGCAGATGTTTAACACTTTATTATGAATCTAAGTAGGGAGGCTTCATTGAATTTGCAATATGTTTCTATGTAAGGTCGTACATTCATGCTTAAGGTGAAGAAAATAAAGAAAGGTCCAGGTGACCCTACCAAATTTATGGAAGTTGTGACAATCGTATCCATTCTACTACAATGCCTTCTACTAAAGATAATATGGATATCTTTTTGAGGATTAGTCAACAATTTTTTGCAACATTGAAATTGAATGTCAGAGAGGTAAGGGGTATTGGCCTATGGGTGTAATGACCAAAAGCTATAGAATCATGTAATCAGGGTGTTGGGAAGAATTACCTGAAGCTATGGCATGCTTTGACATCAAATATGACATCACAATAGTCAGTCTTGATGTCAAATGAAGTAGAACCCATAAATCCCATGACTAAACAATCACCTAATGGATAAGACAATGTTGAAGAGAGTCATGTTTTAAGTAAGAAATTTAGAAGTTCTAAGAGTGAGGTTGAAAGTGTCTTTATGTATGATTCTTGAAGCCATTCAGGGAGAAATTTGTCAACACTTTCTAGATCAATGTATATAGAAGACCCATGTCGATTATATTTCCAACTTTGTTCTTTGTAGAAGAAGAATAAGGTGTTTTACCTTCCATCCTTTGTTAAGGTTGGAATTTATTTTAGAGAAGAGTATGATCACAGGGAAGAGCAACAATGGATTACACATAAATTAAGCAAGTATAGTCGACATAAAAATAAATTTGGTCTGGAAAATGTAGCAACTGGTTGGGCAGATCAAAAATGGACCATGGACACTTCATGGAGTGTGAAAGCAAATGATGATGAAGGATTTCCTTCATTTTCCCTTGTAAATAAGGCTATAGGCTAGGCATTGATGTATGGATGTGCACAAATCACCTTAGGTCCTTACCAACCTGATGATTTGAATGAGGCTATTCTTTTCACCCAAAGTGTCGATATGCATAAAGGGTACCAGTGTATCTGATATGCTCCTTCTCCTTCATAGTATTTAGTATAAGCCTCTTGTGAGGAACATACCCAACCACCTTCATATCCCAATATAACATCGAATAGATTTCCTTTATTTGTGGATGTGATCTATCCACTACAAGGAAAACATGTATTTTTTTATTGGTCTCAATCCAACTCCACCCAAGAGTCTTTTTTATGCCTCTATATTTCATCATTTTCCGTTACCCTTTCAATGTTAATCCACCTTCCAGCTGTAGCATGAATATTTGAGAGAATCACATAAGGGGTTGGATTGCTAGATTCCAGCTCAAAAGATGAATTTTTCCACACAATGTGCTAGCTTCATATTATTATGTATTCTACATGCACCAAGAAAACAACTCCATACACTTGCATAAGGTTTTATTGGCCTTTTATCGATAAAGTATTGTGCTTCATACAGCCACCGAGCTAAGCCGAGAAGTTGAACCATACATATATAGTTCTCCATCGTAGGTGTGATCTGATAACTTTCTCTCATGCAGTTAAAATATTTATAGCCTTCATAAACTAGACCTACATGACTACATGCAGATAAAATACCAAGGAATATTTTCATTTCATACAACATGGATATAAATTTACATAAATCTTTTTTCTACTCAAGCATTGGTGAGGTAATGTAGCATGCAAAATTTGTCATTCTGAAATGAACTACTTTTTTGTTTTAAATTTTTGTCTCTGGTAGTGCACATGTACACATATTCAGAGCAAGCCAGAATAGGAAAAAATTCTAGTATTAAAGCATATTGTAATTTAATGGAATTCATTATATTTTTCTTCTGTCATTTTTCATGAAGGATTAATACTATCGTCTTTGTGTGAGGGTTGTACTATGGTTTATTATTTTTGTACTTGGAGATTTGTTTAAAGCACACTAAAACAAAAAAAAAAAAAAAATCCATTTAGATATTAACCCTCAAATCCTTATGTCTTCATCCTAGATGAATAACATTGCTGCCAATTACCATGCAGATTAATAAACATACAAGCAATAATCTTTGATTTTGGCTTTTCAAGGATGAATTAGAGAGCAAGGAGAAATTGTGATAATTAGACGCTTAAGGATTTTTCTATAGTACACTATGGTCTATTATTTTTTCGTCATAGTCATGTCAGGTTCCTAAAATGTGCATCCACACAAAGTCATATTGTCACTCCTTAAGAATTTATCAAAGGCTTGATGTCCACAAGACAGTGAAGTACCCTAATGTTTTGTACCTTTGTCAACCATTGCTCTAATGATATCTTTTTTATTGAGTGTATGTTTCTAAAACCTACCACATAGCTCCTCTTATATGATTTTTTATCAATTTTCTATCCAGCATTGTTTGAAATTTTCTATGATTTTATGGCTTTTGCTTGCTGTCATGTTTTATATAAGGGTGGATTAGACTTATATTTCTCATTCACTTCTACTATTGTAAAAACCTGGTTTTAAATGTGATGTTGGATACATATCTCATACTTCTAAGTCTTTACTTGTAGATTTAGACACTTTTCAAGGGACTTTCATCATCATTTACTTAAGGTGATTTTGTTTTGGTTGTACCAAGATGAAAGAAACAGTGAAGGGCTTTGTCTGAAATGATGGTTACCAATTTTATGAGTGAGTATTTTGGATGGTCATCTGGGTGTAGTCAGAATGTTTTCATTATTTCTTCCATTGTTTTTAATATTAATTCAAACACGTGGGAATATATTTATGCATGTGTTGTTTGTATCACATGATTTTAATGGAGGAATAATCCCATCCTTGCTAAGCTATGTTGAGTGCTTGGAATTGGTGGACTAGTCTGTTTTTGGAAAAATGCATCAAATACCTTATGTTTCATATAAACTTATATTTTCACATTTAAGAGCTAGAGAGTAGTCACATAAGAGCCCCTTTCACCATAAACAAGGATATCATGTATGCTTTCATTCCAACTTAAAGAGAATCTATATCATTTCTAAAGATGCCATTCCTAGCTAAAATCTGGATTATTAGATTTGATTTAAATGCTAAAACTTCTTCAAGATTGATATGAATATTGCTCTCACGAAAAGTTGATTGACAATATTATCTCAAGAAGACAAAGATTCCTATCAAGAAATAGATGCATGTCAATATAATCACATCGCACATAGAACAACCTCTTGTTGGATCATCCATTTGATCCCCGAAAGAACATGTTTTTTGTAAAGGGGAGAAACAGATGAACATAAGCCCAAAATGTAAGGCCAAGATTGAAATCTCATGTTACATGCATAACCATTGTTTGTTGACAAGGCATGCAACATCAATCTATTAGTGTAGTAGGATGAGGTTGAACCTTTACTGTTGGGTTGTTAGGAATGACCAACCACCTAAGGTACTCTCTCCAAAGAGTAGGACTTCCAGATACCTTGACACCTTCTTATATGTAGGATTTTTCAAAGCGTATGATCCATTTTTCATTTCTTAAATGTCAGCATGGAGGATTCTAGTTCAACAACATTTTTTGAGTTGCAAAATGTACATTTTTAGTTCATGCAATCCTGTTACTAGTTTGTGTTTAAGAAGACATGGGATGTTTTTTCTCTAAATTTTGATGTGGGTTGAAGTATTTGAACTATATGCATTTGCATCTCTAATCATTGTAAAAATTAAAACAATTGTGTTGTTAATCCTTGTCTCTGTACAATCATGTGACCTCAATAAAATTTAAAACATGTATTAGCATTTTTCTACATATACATGTTTGATTTGTTAATTTATTCAATGTTGTGCATTTATCTTATAATTTGTGTAGTTTATTTATAAAAATGTCCCTTCTTTATCTTCTTCTTGTTTATACGGTTTTTACTAGCACTTGATATGTTCAATACAAGTCCTTTGAATAGATTTACCTATCTAGCAAACATGTAAATGAACCTTGCTCATAGCTCTTGCTCTTAGAAACAATATTAGCATGTCCTCTGGTAGCTTTCCAATTCATATTAGTGTATGAATATTGAAACAACTCAATTGCATTGATATAGTTGTAAAGATGTCCAAAAGTAGTGGAAGTGATAATGAAAAATTGCATACTTGGTTTAGGCTTGAGGATCCAAGAACCGCTAGTTTTACTATTAAATTTGCACAACACTAGCAATCCCATATTCTATCATGCAATGTGTTTTGAGATTATAAAGATATTAGAAAATCCTGCCTTCTCTTTTTCAAGTTTGGAGTTGTTCTTTTGAACATACCTTGTAGTGCATATGTGAAGTTTAAGAGTTTTTTATTTCAAAGAGAATTATGATAGTTTTAAATTTTAAAATTTAGAGATGGCATTGACTAATATTGACTCCATGAAAGTATTTAGGTAGGTCTACTGAGATACTATTATTACAACAAACTATATGGAAGAAAGTTAATGTATTTTTATGATCCATCAATCCTGCACTGAAGAGTGATGTCTTTTTCAGATAATTGACATGGCTGATACATTCTAAACTGTAATTTCTATCAAATCTATGACTCATAGCAGCACATTTCTGTTGCTTAAATTATAAGCTTGGGAGACTAATTGAAGCTATAATGCAAGCCCAAAGGAGCACCTTGCACCTTATATCAGAAATTTTTGATTTAGAAAATATGTCTGACCAACGTAATGTGGATATTGAATCACATATTTATCCTGGTGAGTGACTGAATCTCATGAATACTCCAAGTTTACCTGATTATCAGTTTGTAGGGAGAAACCCAAGCTATAGTTTCATAAAAATAGAAAGTCAATCTAGTGGTAGTAGTTCTTTTCTCAATGGTTGGGCCCCTGGTAGTGTAATAAATTTTGAGATATCAGTTGATTAGGGATGCACTTTTGAAGATAAGATGGTTATTGAATAGAACCTAGTTTCAAATGTGTATTCAACTTCAAGGTTTGAAAGGAAAGTGGTGGACGCACATGTCCTCCATTCTGAAAGTGTGTCTATGGATTCCCTCAACAACCAAGTCATGGATGATCGTCTACATCTCTGCTCAAGTTGTAACTATGGAACTAATTATGATTTTAATAATTATAACTTCAACACCAATAAGATAGCAGTTGCAAATGAAGGGAACCCATTCATGGATTTAAGTTTCTTTCCTTACCCAACTCAATTGGTTCGATCAAAATCTGAATAACTGACCTTTTCTTGTAGCAGTGTGGTTGGATGTATGCTAGACTCTAGAAAACAACAATGGATGTGCCAATCATCCTATGGATGAAAGATGAGGATCTTGTAAAAGAAACATAATGGAAAGAATTTTAGGTCCATCATATTTAGATGTCCTCCCATGTTCTTCAGACTGTGATCATGGCCACCTCCACCTTACAGCTCTTGGATGGCACACCATCAGTAGCAACCTAAATATTCCTGCTACCAATGAAACAATTCTTGTTGTTAGGCCTGTAGAAGAACCAACCATACCCAGGGCTAGTGCAAGTGATGTGGGTCCAGATTGTAGAGGTTTATATATGGCTGGTTAAGTAGAAGCTCCCCATAGAGTTGCTCAAGTAAGACACAACCCTCCACATTAGTAGGAAAAAAGTGTACCTCAAATATCGCCATTTGCAAATATTGGAAAGTATATACATGACTTTCAGCCAAATCCTTCACATTCCAAGAGACTGTTTCAGGTGACCACTTTGTAGACACATGTCAGATGGAGATGGTGACCTCCCCTCTTTGATGTCATTGAAGAAATCCATGGAAGTTTTTCAAAACTTGGGTGCTTACCCTCGTATTGAGAAATGGAGCAACCAAATAAGGTAGAGGTTCTCTGAAGCTTTTCTTAATCCTCTTGTTCAAAAAATTGAAACCAGTCATATCTAGGTAATAGATTGCTCAAAATATACCTACTCCCAAACTTGTGATTTTATCATTTTACATATCAAATTTGATTTTGAATATTGATTTGTGTTCTTTCCAAGATGGGTCATGTAAGCAGCAGCAAATCTTGGGATTTCTATCACCTTAACATAATTAGGTAGTAATGTACCAAATCCTGGAGTCCCTTCTGCTACTTCATTTGATAATGTTGCTAATGAGTTATAGAAAACATTTTCCCTTTATGAGGATGGATTTCTTCATCAATTTCATGCTACTCTCATACAAGATCGAGATGCTCCTCCTAGTAAGTTACATTACTTAAAAGTGTTGGGTGTAGATTTTATGTTGTTAAAATGTTAAGCCTGGATTTATAAGTCACTCTAAAACCTCAATGTTTCTATATCTGATGAGTTCTTTGCAATATCAATGTTTAATTCCTTCATGTTGGGTCACTTTTAGGCTTGAAATGTTGAGGTTCCAAAGGAATAATGTAGTGCCCCACCTTTTAACATGTTTTCTATTTAACATATTTGAATACTTTCTATTCAAATTGTATTCTTTGTATCTATAAGTAGTGTGTGTTGAATTCTACCTTGAATGTAGCTCCACATCCCCATCTTTACTGGGCCTTTAACCTCTAAAGAGAAACCTTTCAATCATCTTATACAAGAATATTTGGATGTCGTCATTTAGCATCAAAGGTTGTGTGCGATGAAAAGAGAGTGGCTTAAGGGGTTGTTACCACAAAGTAGTGCTCATGCATATTACACAGTACAATGGATTAAAGATGAAAACATATTTAGGTGTGATATTGAGTAATACCAGTATGGGTTGCTAACTTTCTCAATCAAGTGGTAACTTCCTAGGTAGAATTCTAATTTCTATGGGGAAATGTGAAAAACTTGCAGAAGGAACATGGTGAAGAAGTACGAGTTTGAAGGAAGATGGGAATTTTATGATAAAGTAAACAAAATATGGACTCTCAAACTCTTCCCATTGATTCACATCTTCTTTTGTATATTTTTTTTCCAATTTTGGAGCATCTGCAATGGATGCTACAAGTGGAACCTACTTTGTATCTAAGTACATGGTCAAGCAATAATCCTTTATTTGTCGGTATCCTGCTTCCCAAAGAAATATTTACGGAGAATTATGTTGCATATTTGTCATTTGTTCCTATTATTTTTCACCCTAGAGCACATGTATTAGTAGTGGGAAGGCAAAGTCCCCCTGTTTTTGTAGTATACTAGAATAAAAAGATGCAATTTTCTCTTCAAGTACATTGGCGAAAACTGAATTATCTAGTTTGAATGAGATAAATTCGCTCACATATAATTGTACTAAATCCTTGTTGGATTATGTGCAAATTCTAATAGAAAATATTCCCAGAAAAGATTGACAACATATAATAGTTAGACTACGACTTGTATATATAGGGTGAAGGTAAAACAATTGGCAATGATGTTAAGATTATTATGTGAAGCAACAACATAATGATTTTAATTGAGCATCAAATGATAAATGGATGCAATTTTTCATTTTTTCTTTATTATTTGTACCCTTTCTATTTTTCAATTAAATATAAGCATTGAATTTGAGGCAAAGTACAAATTCAAGGGACCATAGATAACGTACATTTCAATGTATGATACATATGAAACAACAATATAGAAGTTAATGAAAAAAGAAATGCATAATATTTGCAGAATATGAGTGAAACAAGTCGTCTCATCATGTAGAATCATTCAAAGATGGCTTCCAGAAAGAGCAAAAGGTGACAGGATGAATCTTCAACCACAAAGAAATACACCCATCCTCTAAATGCATCTCCAATTTAAATCATGTTTAAAAAGAATGGATCTTGCACAATGAAGTTTTTTGTCACTAAGGATATGACACAAAAATCCCCCTTCCCTAACTCTAGTAACCCACTTCAAATGGCCCTCTTTTCTCTCTGCACGAGAAGCACTATCATATCCTACATTATTAACTAACCCCATGCCAGACTCGCCTTCAACCATACACCTCTCCTCACACTCTCTCCCCTTGAAACATATGTTAGTGGAATCCAATTATCTCCATAGATGATCTCCAGAGTTCTTAAATCTTTCTATGAAATCAGGAGATGAAATGGTCTATATCATTGTCACTCAAGAAAAACACTTGGGGACTTAGGTCCTTTATGAATTGATGAACTTGTCATGGGAGAGAGCTAATGTTAAGTAATTGTCTTTGCCTTCATTTTTGTCCAATCTCTCCCCTAAGAGTTTATGAAGATGAAATTGTGCACAAATAGCTAATGCCTCATCTTCTTTGACCCCTAGGGATCTCTCTGGTAAGGGAATCTAGGTGTTGTGCAATAACATTGACTTCCATATCAAGGTTAAAATTCTTTGCATACCTCTTCAAATGGTTAAGGAAGTCATTAGAAGGAGTTCTAGCTAAAAAGGGTGCCCCAAGGGTGTCTGATATGATAGTTAGCCTTTGGAGACTAGGAGGCCTAGTTGGTCTTCTAGCCAATGCCTCCATGGATATGGTCCATTGTATTCCATGAAAAACACCAATATATATTACATGAAGAGCTTTATTGGTCTGGTCTTCAGAGGCTTTGATAAAATATTTATTAGATATGGTGTACAACAATTGATACCATGGACTTGCCTCATGAAACATAACGAAAACATTGTGAAACAACTTTGGATATGCATAGAAGAATTTCAAGAAAGGAAGAGATGTGTCAGGATGCATGATCTTCGTAGTGAAGGCTCTTAACCCATGTGCTGCAAGCCTATGGTTTGCATCACCTGAGATTGATGCAAGATCATGGAGGACCCATATGAGAAGTTTAATGTGAACAATGTCATTGTTGTCTATAGCTATTTTACAAGGGTTTAGTAGTTGTTCAACCCATCTCGATCCTTGGGAAGTTTAGGTGGACTAGTTTGGAATCCACCTGATCTGCCTTTGTTATTTCTATTGTTATTGTTGTTGTTATTATTTTTTTTCTTGTTGTTTCATGTGGAATCCAAAACTAGTTGACTGTCTGATTTCTTTCCATGCATAGAACTTAGTTTCTTGGGCCAGGGAGTGGTTGCCATGATCCAAACTATATCCTGTGTGGGGTAAGGCTGCATTGTTTTCAAAGACATTCCAGAGTTTTCCTTCGGTAGATTCACTTGAGACTCTAGCTCTTTTTCTCTTCTTGGTTAACTTATAGAATCCTCCACCTCATTATGGATTCAACAGAAAAACATATTAATTATTTTTGGTTCTATAAGCAAATGTACATCAGAAATCTATCTGGTCAAAGTTGTGGAATGAAAAACAAAATCACTAGCAGAAATATCAATAGTTTCTTCTTCTCCATTGTCTACCTAGAACACTATAATCCATAACATAGAGCTTTAAAGTGAGGGGAATCAGAAGGGAAAAGAGCAACATATCTCATTTCAAATTATTTTGATTTGCTCATAATCAAAAAATAATCCTTGAAGATCAACATAAGTAATAGAAATAATGAGAGGGTAAATCTACTCCATTGTTATAATTGTCTGCTTTAGATCCTCTTCCAGAGAATGAGCCTCTCATATGTAAATTATTAAATAAATTTCTTAAGTAGTTCAGAGAGTTGGTGTCTTCTCTAGTGGTCCACTTCCATGAAAGACAATTGTCTCATGTGCCATAATTTGCATGGAGGTGGATGTGAGTAAAGATCTCCCAACTAAAATGTTATAATTGTTTGCTTTAGAGCCTATTCCAGAGCATGAATATCTCATATATAAAATAGTACAAAAATTTCCTAAACAGTTTAGAGAGTTTGTGTCATATCTAATGGTCATATTTAAGGAAAGGTGATCATACCATGTGCTAGAATTTGCATGAAGATGGATGTGATTAATGATATCCCCACTAAAATGACGTTAACTTTAGATGAATTTAGTTGAACCCAACAAAGATCTTGAGTGTTAAAATGTGAATTTTTAGTAATTTTGTTTCATGAATTGGGACATCGTCTTCCCTCCTTTCTTAAAGTTCAAAATGAATGATTATAGGAAAACGATGATGTTAATTGGATTGTGGTCTAGTAATTGAGACAAATGTGGTGGACGAGGTGGCATTAAAGAGTCAAATTTGAACCTCGAATGAATGACATAAGCATTTTAGAAAGTATGGTAGCCTCCCAATATATGTAGATATTTGGTTATAGTAGCCAGTAAAATATCATTATAATTGGATATTTCTATAGGAATTATTACAGTGATGCGAAATTATGCCCCAAACATATGACGTGAACGTCAAAGTAAAGAGCCAACGTACAATTCCCAGGTGAGTTTTGGAAAATACATACCCTACATGATGACTTTCAGAGGGACAAGAATGTGTGCAAGTCCCAGGAAATTTCAGCAGAAATGGACTTCCCTTATGAATTTCAAGGGAAAAAAACAGATGCACACCCCTCCTGACTTACAAAAGGACAACGATGGGTGCAAGTCCTAGGTAATTTCATAAAAATGGGCTTCCCTTATGAATTTCAAAGGATAAAAACAAATACACACCCATCATGACTTATAGATGCATAAGTACAGGTACAAGTCCTGGGAAATTTCAACAAAATGGGAATCCCTCACAAATTTTGATGGGAAAAGACCTAATGCATCTTCCCTTGTCAATTTTGATGAAATAGTTACCCTTATTATGTGGCATGTTAACCTCTGATTTTAGAGTCCACTATTTGTGTTACAACTTCGTGGGTTGCTTCATATTATCCTAACAACATTTCTAGCATTCATGGGACTAATAGATTCACTTTGAATATATTATCTATTTATTCAAAGAACTACATGCATATGAAATTCAATGGCACAATTGTTACGTATCTAACATAATTTTCAAAATAAAAAAATACACATAGAGAATATAGTAACGTAAAGTCAAAATTAAAATAATTCAATTTGATACACCAAAAACTTGCCAACAAAAAAAATATTCAACGAGGTATACACATTGCATATACTACCATAATTACACAATTGAAACAAATTCAACAAGCATATCCATACAAAAAAATATCACGAGTGGTTCTATCCAAAATTTCTCTACATCGCCCTTTTAAGAAGCTGGGGTAACTGAATAGTTTTTTCTGAAAGATGGTTCCATAACAAACTAGGTCTTAGAATGGATCTCGATGGTAGTTATTGCAGCTTCCCAGAAGTCCTCATGCTCTTGGTCTGCGATAGGGTAGTCCCCATTGATGATCTCTCATCAGTAATGTCGAACCAGTCCAGTAGACACCCATATCCCCCATTGCGCTCCTCACCTTTGGCCATCATTAGAGTCTATGTTTGGCCTACTGATGTCTATTTCTATTGATCTCCATTTATGAATTTGAGCAGATAGAAATGGCCAATTCAGATGGATCTCTTGGAAGTTGATTCTTCCCTTCCCCTCTCACACTATTTATATCATAAAAGAAAATGAAAAATGTTGACCTGCACACCAACTCCATGAGGTTATATTCTTAACGCATGTAAATTATCATGAGCTCACTTTTCATTCATGGTTCATTGAGAGATTGACTTGGCTACAACTTTAAAGCATCATGGTAGATCAACTAGTCTAAGCTAATTTTTTCTTAGGGATGACTAGGGCCTAATTTTTCGACCAATGCACCTTTCCTCTAACCCAAATGCACCACACCTACCTCATGAGTCCATGGTTTTCTATAATGAACCATATGTCCACCTTCAAAGCTTTAAATATACCACGTACTCTTTTGACTTCAGAAACATCATGCATGTGCATGTATTTCAAAATTTTGTTTTTCCTTTTTTAATTTTTAATATGATTTAATTTATTTTTAATTTTTATGTTATTTTTTAAATCAATAAAATGATTTTATATTTGTTTCATCAGTTGTTTTATATTTATTATTTATTATATGTTATTTTTTTTCTTTCCATTTGTTTTCACAGGTTATCTACAACCCAAAGTTTTTTGCATATAACTCTGTTGGGATGATTGTGCCTTAGCTTTTCCTGAAGGTTGAATACTAAGTTCCTAAAGTGTTCTTTTTTATGGTGACATTTTATTTTCTTTTTTTGTATAGGTCATCTAACCAGATAGTAGCCACTATTACCCAACTGAAGAAAAACTTGTTCGACTTTCTTGCTTTTCGAGGGGAAAATGACATTGACATTGTTGATGTTGAGATATATGTCATATAAATTCTTTATAATCCACTTTAGTTTATATTCTAATTTTCATCGTCTTTCATATCTTATACTCAACATTGTATATTTTTTCATTTTCAGAAAAGGAACCCAGTATTGATGGTAAGAATCATGAATTGAAGAAAGAGCAGAATAATAACATTGGGGTGACAAATGCATAACAAGAGACAGAAGAGAACCAGTCCAGTGATACCTTTAAGGTCAATATTCGACATGAGAAACACACATACAGACTGATGGTCAAGTCTTTAGTGTTGGTGAATTCACTTGCAATGTCTTGATAATGAAATGATAATGTTTTGAATTGATGAAACAATATTTCATGTATAAATTGTAGTCCAACCATTATTAAGTTGGAAATTTAGATTGTGACATTCCATATAACATAATTTATGTGGTTGAAATTATTTATAGTTGTAATTGATATTATTTTGTATTGTAATTAACATATGAAACTTTGTGTTTTCATATTAGATAAACATACACATTTTATGACATTTTTTTTAAATTTATTTGCAAAATCATATTAATTAATTTATATTGTTTAGTAATAAACACATAAAATTATTAGCAGTTTATATTGATTAATGATGAACACAAATGAAATGAATATGCAATGACTAAATTAGTTGTTTATAATGATTATTAATGAAAGTAAATGAAATGAATATAAATTACTCAATCAATCATTTATATAATGAATATGAAACTATAAAAAGAAAATGACTACTATAAATGATAAATTTGTAATTACAAATGACAACTAAATTTTACATATATATGACTATTAGTAGCTAATTTACAGTATCTTATAACATGACAAAAACTTAGTCATATTTCTTTGGTCATTAATTGGTTTCAAACGATGACTAAAATTTCCATATATATGACTATTAGTAGCTAATTTATAATATCTTATAACACGACCAACATTTTAGTAATGTTTTTTTGGTCATTAATTGGTTTTCTCGGGTGATCATATAGTAATATATTTTGTTGTATATTTGGTCATTAATTATGGCAATTAATGACTAAATCAATGAATAAATTTATGACTAAATATACTACTAGAGGATGAAATTGAAACAACCAATTAATGATTAAGCTAAAATTGACTAAAATTTGGTCGCGTTATAAGACATTGTAAATTAGCTACCACTGGTCACCGAATGAAAAATGTTCGTTTAAATGCAAATTTTAGTCATTTTTTAGTAACTAATTAGCCATTTTGTTGTAGTGATGGGAAGAAGGCCCTGTTTTCCATTGAATTTGAGTACAATACATTGAGGATGGCATCCCAACTAGATCTAGATCTCAGCTGTGCCCAAAAAGAGAGATTACTCCAGTTGAATGGGTTAGATGAGTTCAAAATGTAGGCCCTCCTACAGATAGAGGTGACTCAAATTCATAGCAATATATGGCATGGGAATAACATCAAGGACAAGAAATTTCAAGAAGGTGATTAGGCTTTGTTATCTGATTCTAGATATAAAGACTTTAAGGGAAAATTAAGGACTAAATGGTTATGGCCTTATGTCATAGAGAAATGTCATGATAATGGTTCAATGCAGATTAGAACCATAGATACAGAGGCCATTCTATTACTTGTTAATGGACACAGATTTAAAGTTTACAAGAGGCCATTGTCAAAGCAACAGTTCACTAAAGATATCAGCAAAACAATGATGGTGGTGGAGCACTTAGCTCCTACCTCATCAAGTCACCTGTATCCTGTAGAAATACAAGAAATCCTCTATATTTTTAGGAAATCTTGTAGGTTTTCTTGTAGTGGCCTGTTTTGAGGCCAAATTGAGGGAAAGGCCTATAGGAAGCTACAAAAGTTCACTTAATGGTCTCCCCAACCTTCTAACCATTCACTAGCATCCCTAAGCCACCTGCCACATCACCAAAAGAGATTAGCTTTCACACTTTTCCATAAAAAAGACAAGAAGAAAAGTAGATTTATTTTTATCCATTTATACGCATAGTAGTAGAATGTTTTATGTTTTGAATTTACATGCTTGAGACAGTAGGATTGCATACATGTTAACTTATCCTTCTTTTTGAAGCATAGTCTCTCAGAAGTTAGTTAGAACATGGTGTTTTTTAGCATTTTATTTTAGTATTTTTCCTTACTGTAGTAGAAAATCTTTCTCTTAGAGTAAGATTTTTCTTTCCCTCATCAGTAATCAAGCTTCTTTTGAATCCATAGAAATCTGGCTTGAAAAACCCTAGTGGTCTATAACCAGCTGAATAGTGACAAAGGTAAGAACCATCACTTTTATGTTGGGTTGTGTTATATTATTTCCACATAGTTAACAGGGGGTTTGAGGGGTACCCGTAACCCCACTTTATGGGGTTCGGGGTAGTGCCTGGGAAAATTTTGGTTTTAGACCCTATGTTAGGTTGGGCGGACCCACCTATGGTTTTGTGCATGATTTTCGCACATGTTTTTTGGACGCGATTGTTTTCGGTCCATGGTATTGGATCAATGGTTTTTTGGTCCATGGTATTGGACGTGATGGTTTTTCAGTCCATGTATTGGATGCTTCGGCATGTATAAATATGTATTGTAACATTGAAAGGAACATAATGAAAAATCAAGCTGGTAGGCTCGATTTTGAGATCTAGTGGGAAATCTCTGTGTATATGTGTTTTATGTGTTATGCTCTCGCATTTTTATTTTTCCTGTTATTTAGAATTCGTATGCAGGTAATTTCTGTATGGGGTTAAAACCTACATTTGGTATCAGAGCTGTTTTGGCTTCAAGGGGACGCCTTTGTTGCTGAGGGGTTTCGCTCGGTCCTGTGGTAGACCCTGTTCAGTGGGAGATCTGCGAGATCGATTCTGGTGGTGAAAGAAGATGGCGAGCAGCGGAAAGATAGAGATTGAGAAGTTCAATGGTCAGAGTTTTGAGTTGTGGAAACTCAAGATGGAGGATCTGTTGGTGGATAAAAATCAGTGGATCACGGTAGATCCGGGTACTAAACCAACGGGAGTGACCGATGAAGAATGGAAGAAGTTGGATCGAAAGGCAAAGAGCACAATACGATTGTGTGTCTCAGATTCAGTATTGTTGACTGTATTAGGGGAAGCTACAACGAAGGCTTTATGGGACAAGTTAGGGACTTTGTACCAATCTAAGTCTCTGGTGAATAAACTGTTCCTGCGGAAAAAGCCGTATAACCTGAGGATGAAAGATGGAGACTCGGTGACAGAGCATCTGAATGCGTTTAATACTGTGGTAAGTCAGCTATCATCTGTTGATATTAAAATTTTAGATGAGGATAAGTGCATCAGTTTGTTATGGTCTCTACCAGATTCGTGGGATAGTATGGTTATTGCAATAGGTAGCAATGCAACTGCTTTACAGTTTGATGAAATAGTCTTAGCCTTGTTGACGGAGGAGATGAGACGAAAAAATATGGACAACCAGAATCGTGATGCCTTGTCTGTACGAGGACGGTCCCAGAACAGAAACAAAAATAACTCATCGAGTGGGAGATCAAAATCTAGAGGGAGATCTAAATCTCCAGGGAAACCTACAAAGGTGGTGTGCTGGAAATGTGGAAAGGAAGGGCACTCCAGAAGGGAGTGTAAATCTAAAGCTCCTGATAAAGGAAAGGGATCTGATGATTCTCCTTCTGCAGAGGCGAAAACCACCTCAGATGAAGGTGGGGATGTGTACTTGGCTTCTTCAAGTACACATGTAGATCATGAGGCATGGTTGTTGACTCAGGTGCATCCTTTCACTTCACTCCCCATAGAGAGTGGTTATGTGAGTATGAGAAATACGATGGTGGTGATGTCTTCTTAGGAGATGATAAGAAGGTTAGAATCATTGGTCGTGGAAAAGTAAAGTTGAAGTTGCAAGGTGGAAGGGTTAGAACCCTTCCAGGTGTTCTGCATATTCCTGCGTTGGCCAGAAATCTGATTTTGTAAGCAAGTTGGATGATGCAGGTGTAAAGACAGTGTTCGAGAAGGATACCTGCAAGATGGTTCGAGGAGCACTGGTATTGATGCGGGGAGGTCGGATTGGAACTCTGTACAAGCTGCAAGGTAGCACTATTGTTGACGGGTTCAATAGTTCTATGGTTCCTGAAAATGGAGCAGAAAATCTAGTGGTCTCTGGAGAGAAGACCATGTTGTGGCATAAAAGGCTTGGACATATTGGAGAGAAGGGCCTTCGAATACTCCATCGTAAAGGTATGGTAGAAGGTATGAGTAATAGCTCTCTGGATTTTGATTTATGTGAAAATTGTGTATATGGGAAGCAGAATCGGGTGAGTTTCCCCTCTGGTGGTAAGAGGACGAAACAAATATTAGAGCTTGTGCACAGTGATGTGTTTGGACCTGTAAAAGTTCCATCACTAGGTAAGTCTGTGTACTATGTATCATTTATAGATGACTTCTCAAGGAATACATGGATATATTTCCTTAAGAAGAAATCTGAAGTCTTTGACAGGTTTAAATAATTTAAGGCTCTGGTGGAAAATCAGACAGTGAAGAAGATAAAGGTGT
>APFE030100077.1:209330-225524 GCA_000404065.3 Pinus taeda
GTTTTCGGTCCATGGTTTTGGACGCGATGGTTTTCGGTCCATGGTATTGGATGCTTCGCATGTATAAATATGTATTGTAACATTGAAAGGAATATAATGAAAAATCAAGCTGGTAGTCTCGGTTTTGAGATCTAGTGGGAAATCTCTGTGTATATGTGTTTTATGTGTTATGCTCTCGCATTTTTATTTTTCCTGTGATTTAGAATTCGTATGCAGGTAATTTCTATACGGGGATAAAACCTACATTTTACTTGTGTATACAACACTTTTACCTTCAAGCTTGTATGAACCCCAGGTTGATAAAGTAAAGTTGGTATCCCCAGGAGTTGCAACATTCTTGCTGCAATACTGGTGCTCATCACTTTTTGGTGTCATTGTTGGGGAGGTGTCTGAGTAATATGTCATTACTTCTTTCTTTCTTCTATTTCTTGTTTCTGATATTTTGCTATTAGTTTCATTTCTGCAAGAGTAATTTAATCTGCTTTCTTTTCCATTATGCATTCTTTGCTTTCCTTTCCATTCTGCAAGTAGGATTTCATTGAAGGAGTTAGTTTCATTTAATCTGTTAGTTTTCATTCAGTCTACAATTTCAATTCTATAATCATTTTCAGAGCTTGAAAAAAAACACACAACAAAACAAAAACATTTTTTCATTCCTCATAAGAATAGGGATAACTTAGGGAAATATCTGCCAAATACCCCGACTTCTTCAAACAACCAATCTTCCCTCTTTTCAGTGGCTATGAATTGGAGGAACCCTTAGGTGAGCAACCAGAGTTATTTGAAGAGCCTACAGGAGAAGAAGAAGAAGAACCCATTCCTACTAACCCAATGGATAAAAATAGAAATGACAGAGGAAATAGAGAAAGAGTTGAGGGTGCCTTCCCCATTAAGGAAACTAATGGGGATACTAAGATGAATAATATAAGCCCCTCTTCCATTCCTCATTTCCATGGCCTGACCTAAGAAGATCTAGACACTTTTTTGTTTGAGTTTGTTGTCATATGCAAAACCCATGACTATGCTAATGATGAGAAGAAGTTCAAACTATTCTCATCCACTCTCAACAATGTAGCATTACATTGGTTCATGGGTTTACCTAGGGATAGTATCACAAATTGGGCTCAGATGCAGCAAGCCTTCAAGAAAAGGTATCGAGACTACTGCGGGTTTAAAGACACTAAAGAGGAAATTTTTAGCATGACCTTAGGGCATGATGAATTCCTAGAGGATTATGAAGAAAGATTCCAGCCTAGCTACAAAAGCGCCAGGTGTACACTTGACCTTGAGTCATTGAAGCTAGTTCTACTTAGAGGGGTAAGGAAAGATCTTCTGGATACCCTAAACTTGTTAGCAAGAGGGGACATATACCTATTACCCTATGAAGATATCAAGATTGTCTTTAGAAACCATTCTAGGGTAGCTAGGAACCTATGGTCAGTCCACCCTCTTCCAATACATCCATCAAGGGTGAAATTGGAAAGATGTTGGAGGATTTCAAGAGTGATATACTGCAAACCCTTGCCCTATAGATGGACACTATGCACATTAAAAGGAAAGAGGAGGAAGAAGAAACAACCTTAGCCATTTTCTTTCCTAAATGCACAAGGAAGCACCCTACAAATTAATGTATAAAATTTGTTGAACCTCTGAAGAAAACCACTCCACAGATAAGTTCCCTTCTCTACCTAGACTCAAAGATATATATCAGGAGTTGAAGGGGTGACCGAACATCTCTGCTACATAAATCAAGGGAGACCTCATGGGGCTTGGCCATATTAGCAGGGCATGCAAGGGTCATCCCATGCATCTTACAAACCCAACTATACCACATCCATTCCCTTTTGTAGACCCCCTACTCATCCTTCCTGGTCTACACATCCTCTTTGATCCTTTGCACCTCAGTATCATTCTGAGCCAACTAGTCAGTCATTTCGACTATATGCTCCACCACAACCTCAGTAGAATGTACTGCCCCAAGGGTGGAGGCCCCCATACAACAATGTTCTAGCCCTATTTCCTTCAAGACCTACTCAACCACAGCATTTACACCCTACTCCAGCTAATCAACCCCACATGCCTACCAAACCAAATCCAAACCCGAACAAAATATAGGTACAATAGGTATATAATGGAGAGACATCCTATCCTGGTTATGTTGTGGAGATTCAAGAAATCAACCTCAGATCTGGGAGAGTACTCCTGAACAACCAACCTTTACCTCCACCTAGGGATGTTGCAGAAGAAAAAGAGGAAAGCATGCCTAAAGTAAATCCACCACCCTTTCCTAAGAGATTAACCCGACCACTCCAGCCTACCCAAGAAGAGACTGAACTTCCAGGAGAACTAAAAAATCTATGCGTCAAAATTCAACTCCTCCAAGCTATAAAAGATGTACCTATTTACAAAAAGTTCATTAAGGATAAGTGCTTCAAGCATCCAGGAAGGCGAAAAAGAGATGCCCCTACCATTGATGTCATTAGACAGTTTCCCGACTTAATGTTGGGGAAGGTAATCTATTCAAAGTATTTGGACCTTGGAAGCTCTACAGTAGATGTGCACATCAACAACACCATTGTCCCACACACCTTCATTGATATTGGCGATGCCATTAATGTGATGACCAAGGACACCATGCTCAAGCTCAACCTCCAAGGTTCATTGAGAAAGACCACAACAATCTTGCAACTTGCAGACCACTCCACAGTGACCCCTGATTGGATTGTGGAGGATGTGACAATCTATGACTCTTGGTAATGCCCTGCAGATCTCCTAGTTCTCCAGTCTATGGCCAAGCTTACTGGTTACCCTCTCATCATTTTGAGGCCTTGGTTAGCCACTATCGATGTCTACATTAGTTGCAGGGATGGAAAAATCACCATAAAAAATGGGCATCTTTCCAAATAGTTAGTCCTATACCCTCCTGCTCAGCCATCTCTAGAACATGACTTACCTTTATGGCTGGAAGAGGAGGAAGAAGATGAAGTTTATTCCACACAAATCTACACTTTAGAAACAACCATGGAAGGAGGAAAATTGAATGAAGATTATTTGATTGAACACATACTCCAAAGTCCAACTCCCAACACATTTTCCTTAGAAGAACTTGTAAAGGAAACTAGGAACAACCACTAGATTGATTTATGCCTAGCTGATTCCAACCCTACCTATGTCAGAACCATAGAATTCATCGCTGAGAGTGTTAGATTCGGTCTTGTTAGTCCTTCGTCAGAGATCAAAAACTCTTTCTGCATTTCATTTTTAGGAGTCTCTCTCCATTCACTCAGCTGCATTCCACTAGGGGCATGCCATAATCTGACGAAAGGGTCTTGTCAGTCATTTCCCCTCATGTCTGGCACTTGCTGGCTTAGGTCTTTTCATCAATGTTTATTAAAGTCCATAACAATCAATGTTTGATCTTTAATGGACAACAGTCATTTTCAGTCATTTGGTCTAGGGATTAGTTAATCTGGTCTTCAACCATGTCCAATAAAGCCATGCAAGCCAGGGGGAGGCCCTTACAAAGTTGTGATTTAAATATTTTCATCGTCATGTTGACAGATTACGACTATTCTTAAAAACTCTGTTTTGAAGAAAAGTCAAACAGTGTGTCATTTGTGATAATTTTCAAAAAAGTTTCCATTTGATCTCTTTAGGCATAGTCATGGTTTCCTTGGCCAAATGCCATGTCAGCAACCCCTGCAAAAAGTGCCAAAAATTTCATCGTTTTAGCTAAAAATTCAAAGGGAAAATTGAAATACAGAGTTGAATTAAATCAAGAAAAAGTGCCAAACAAAACATTACAAAAGTGGGTTTTGAAGAAACAAAAATCAAACCCATGACTCTAAATTTCTTTATATAGAATTTCCACAAGGAACAATGTCATTTTGCACACCAAGGATAGAGAGAAAGCATTTCAAAGTGATTGATAGTGCAAGCACGTGTTTTGAGTGAGGTTGGAGGTGTTTTCATAGGCGCGGCACACAGGCAGAGAGGCGCGGTGCACAGAGGGAGCGCGACGCACTGGGCGCTACCACGCAGTGTTAAATTAACATGGGCGCGGCGCGCACAAATGGTGCGGCGCACAGGCAAAGGGGCACGACGCACAACCATAAAGGACCAATTTGGCTCCAAATTTGCAACAAATCGCCTTGAAACCCTTGAAATTGCCAAGTAGGGGCAACATCTCGATTGCTCATCAAATTTTGTGAATATGATGATGGTTTATGGCTATTTATAGTTGCAATAAAAATGCCTAAACCCTACCACTTGAAATCATCAAAGCCATTGCTCTTAGGGTTGCAAATTTGTTGTGTTGATGCCAAGGTTCCTCCTCCCTTTCACCCTTCCCTTCTTTCCATTGTTCCCTTCCCCCTTATTCCATTTTTCCCATCTTTCCCTACCCTAAAACATTACTAAACCATTATTCCCTATCCCCTCCACTCATTTGTCAATGTAAAACCCCAAAATCCTACCCTTATAAAATCCCCAAACCCTCATACATGCCCCTAAACAAAATTTTCCCCCATAACCCCTAATCCCATCATATTATTCCCCTTCCTAACACTCCCTTTCACATTGTTCCCCTTGGTGGCAGAGTTCATAACAACACATAGTTTCATACGTCATCAAAGGGCAGTCCAAGCATAGTCCATATACAGCAGTCATGGAATTTGAGCATTCATTGGAGTATGAAATGGAAACCCAAAACGATTCATCCTCGGAAGAACAGGCTCCCCGGAGACATCATAAAAGTGGCAAACATGTTAGGGATGAACCAACCACCCTCACAAAATTGCAGGCATACCCTCTTGCTATGTCATGTTTCCAGCATCTATCATGTTTGGAGTTTTTTCAAAAGGTGGCTAGTGTTCAAGTTCATCATGATTTGGCCCGTCTTTTTGTGCTTCACTTACATGGAGATCACTCTATTTTAGCCGGTGTCACCTTCACACTAACACGTGAAACTATCTCATTAGCAACTGGCATACCGAACGTTGGAGAACCGTGGCACAAGAAACAGAAGGTTGATCGGTAGCATTATGAGCCATACATTAAGGCTAGTTTCTTGAGGCAGCTCAAAAGAGTCTTTCCTTTCCGATATCTGAAAGATGAATATGCTCCACTAATGAAGTTGATCATGAAATATTTCAGCTGTGAGGGTAGGTTCTCTTGTTTATATGCCTATCACATCAGGTTGCTCATGCATTTTACCAGGGTACGGATGACGAACATCCCATATTTCATCTGCAGGAACATAGAGAGGATGAACACCTTCATGCAGCACAAAACCCCTTAGCAACAACTTAAAAGTGTTTATCATTTCACTCTTATTAAGATTTTGGTGGTTCATCAGCTGGGATTACAGGGCATTACTTGGGATGATTCCATCTCCCGTGACCTCTTCAGCACTTCACAGGTATTATCAGAGGTTGAACATGAGATAGGTGGTCCTTCTCATCAGTTTGAGCACCATGAGACTGCTACTATGCCGGTATTCATCACCTATCAGAGAGGTAGTAGACATTTGTTTGCAGTAGAAAAGCGAGTGTTATCTCCACCCGGGCTGGAAGGGGCCTCGCTTCCGACATCGGCAACATAGGTACAGGACAGGGGCAAGAGGCCCATGCATGACGAGGGGCCATCAGGTGAATGAGAGGCCGACTTCATCCTCATTCATGATGCTGGTATAGATGTGGAGAGTGCCAAACTTAGGAGGACCATCCAAGAGCAGCAAATAGAGATCAAAGCCTTGTCTCTCAATTTGGAGAGGGCTGAGTGGATTACCAGGTATTTGGAGCAGAGGAACAAACAACTCGAAGACCAGCATGAGATCATGGTGCTGCAAAACATCCGTGAGAATCGCCAAGTTGCCCAACATAGGAGGATTGATCTCACTCCATTAGAGCAAGAGATTAACAATGACAAAGAGTCTTGGCTCGAGCAGATCAACATCCACCTTGAGATACTGCTAGAGAAGGCCGACAAGGACAAAAAATTATTGGGGCAGATGGTTTATCACTACAGGGCATGGAACATGAGTTCAAAGGCTCAGATAAGGAATTTGAAGGCAAAATTGAGGAGAGCGACAAAAAGACAAAAGAGGCAAAAAGAGAAAGATCGGCTCCCAATCTTGACTGAAGCCTTTGTGGCCCAGCATAGCACTTCATAGAGAATCTCTAGCCCAAATTTCAAAAAATTTGGGGCAATTTTTGTCATTTGACAAATTTTTGTGCACAAAACAGGGTTTTTCTCCCTGTGGCGCGACGCTTATGATAGGGAGCTCCAAATCACGAAAGGTTTGCATTTTTGGATTCATCATGAAAAATTATGACTGTTGGTGAATGGCTAAGAAGTTTGGGCAAGTTTTGAGTCCCCGGGAGGTCAAAAACACTCAAAAAATGACCTCTCTACCCCTATTTTCACACATAGGAAGAATTATTTGGAGATTGAAGTTTTGGAGGGGAAAATGAGCACCAAATTTAGAAATTCCACTTGGGTTGGAAAGTCGACAGGTAGGTCTTTCTAACAAGCACACTTGGGCACAATTTGGACTTCAACAGGTACCTCATAATCACCTCCAAAGTGGCGCGACACATATCGTTTTGGGCGCGGCGCACAGAGACCCAAAGGCCAAAATCACTTCCGCTCCGTGACATTTCGATTCAATATTTTCTCCAAGTGGGCCCGCTCATTTACACTACATTTTTCTTGACACCTAAGTCAAAGTTTAAAAAGTATTTTCACTAAAGGTTGGCTCCTATCCAAGTGGAAAAGGAAGGCAAGTAGTCACCCAAGCAATTTGTCATTTTTGTAACACTGCACCTGTCACTAATGGTTGGATTTCCATTTCCAGTTTGTAATGATTTGAAAAACTCCCCAACTCTGGGTCGTTCCATTTCCCAACGGCATAGTCTATTTATTGTATGTAAAACCATTTGCAAAGGGTTGGTTGTAATTTCTGGGAGACTGTGGGAGAGAAACTCAGTTACTCATTGTATATTTTGACAGAGAATTAATGAAAGGCAGCGGCTCTAGTTCATGAGATTCATGTGGTGTGAGTGTAGCAAATGTATTCTCTTTATGTTTTATATGTATTTGGTTATGTTTCACAGTTCATTCATATTCATTTCCAGTGAAATTTTCTAAGATAAGGTAGAATTCATGTTTATTGCTCTGCCTATGGGAAAGTTTCACGTTCTGTGTTCTTCTTCTATTGAAAAGGATTCATGTGTTTATGCCCTTTTCACCCTCCTAAACAATCTTTCCATCTCGCATTATTTCATATTTAATTGCTAGACTTTCCCCCTGTCTTGCCTCACGAAATAATATGTGCCTTTGTGTTAAATTCTCTGCTCATACTGTTCATTGGTCCCATACATCCCAGAAACTCAGTCATTTATCAAAATTTACCTCTTGTATCGATAGTTATTTACCTAGCCTAAAATCAGTATTCACTGTAAGTCATATCAGACCATATCATTTATTTATTCACTGAGCATGACACAGAGAGAGCCCTCTCCTGTTCTGGTAGGGCTAGCTACCAGACTGAGCATGGTTTGTGGTTACCCTAAATTTTTCCTTCCTTCAGCCTAAGGCAGATTTAGGTGCTAACATAGTGGCAACCATACTAGGGACTAAAATTACACCCCTTACTTCTGATAATTCTAAGCTTCTGGATGATAAGTTTAGGATTCGATAGGCTGAGTGAGTTGCTCGTGTCCTTTTGATTTTTCTTAATAGCATGCTGGCTTCTAGAAGATATACGAGAGCTGATCCAGATCCTCCACACATCTATGAAAATCCCAATTTGATTCCAAGAATTCATCGTCAAGAGAGCTCTATATCTCTCGTGTTCAAATCCCATTCATGTCCTCACATTTTCGATTATCTTGAAGAGCTAGATTTTGATGAGAAATTTGAAATATCATTGTTCGAGACCAAATCCAAAAGGGCAGTTGACTCTACTATCCCCAATCCACAACTTCTTGTAGACTTGGAAACTGAAAGGTCTAACCGGTCAATTGATAATTACATTGTAGCACAGCGTCAAATTCCAATTGTTAACCCCCTACAAACTGCGCACACTCCTCCAACACCTCCAAGACCAAACCCACCAAGAGTGATGGCTTCTCGTTTTGCACCTCTTGCGCTTCCTCAAGTTTTAGATGATATGCCCGCAGATTATCAAAGAAAAATCTTGTTGTTTGATGGCGCTCCTAACAACATTACCGCTCAGCAACTCGTGGACAAAATGGTAGATTTTTGTGACCTTCACGAGATCGATGTAGAGAATGTGGTAGTGAGACTCTTTGTATAGACATTTGCAGGTGAAGTGAGGAAATGGTTCAGAGGTTTTCTGGCTACACGTATCGCTACCTTGGCTGACCTGCAAAGACAATTTTTAGGTTGGTAGGAAGTGAAAAAGAATCCTCTCCAAATTCTGGCTGAATATGAGAAAATCAAACAAAACGCTGGTGAGTCGGTCCAAGACCACTGCATTAGATTTAATTCTGTTTATAATGAAATTCCTGATCATCTAAGGCCACCTGTGGGGCTAGCCATGGTGAAGTTTCTGGATGGTTTTGATGCTGACATGGCTTACCAATTAAGAGAGAGAGAACCAGCCACAATGGAAGACATGCAGAAGATCACGGTCAGCGTTGAAGCAAATCTGCTGACCAAGAGGGCTAGAAAAAAGGCAGAAAAGAAGGTCACCGTAAAAGAAGAATCTTCCTTGGTAGATCAATTACTCTGAAAGGTAGAGAAGATGCTTGAAAGGGTGAAACTTGACAAACCTAAGCCACAAGTTAGAAATCCTAACTTCTGTGGCCAGGAACAACCACAATATAGAATAAGGTAGAGAAATCAACGAGCCCAAGAGCAGACAGCACAACAGCCAGTACAACCACCTTTGTAGCAAAATTTTGTGCATGGACTGCAGTCAAATGAGGACGAGAATATAATAGATGAATAAAACCACTTCTTTAATCCTGATGATTTTCCTATTTATATTACCGAGGATGAGGAGTATGCAAAAACTCTGGTTGTACATAAAGATGTAGATTTCATTCTAGCCAATGACACCGTTTTGGAGGAAGAATCAGATGAGTACCAAAGAGGCTATATGAATGCTCTATCCACCTAGGAGCAGCGATATTCACTTAGAAACATAGACGTGCTGATTAAACCAATTCAGAAGAGGAAGGACGGTGAGACATCAAAGAATGATTCATCAGTTACACAAAGGAAAGGAAAGGAGGCGATTGGTCTGGATAGCAACAAATCACCATCAGTAGAAAAATCAAATCAGCCAATTGCATCGAAAGAAAAGGAAAGGAAAGAAATTCCAGTCAAAGAGGTAGAAAATATTCCTGCTTTTAATTTAGAGAATGAAATTTATAAATTGAATGTATCCATTCCCTTGACTGAAATAATGAGGAACAACAACTATAGAAGTCAAGTGTCTAAAATTTTGAATTTTGACCCAATGTCTGGCATGGTGAATGTTGAATATGATCAACCCAAAATGATTTTTGGGCCAACATCGAATGGTGAGTCTCTTGATAATGATGTGCCACCTTTTTATATCAGTTTAGGATTACATGATTTTGTGTTACATAATGCCATGTTTGATTCTGGAGCTTCTCACAACCTCATGCCCAAGGCTATCATGGATAAGTTGGGTCTAGACATCACCTGACAATACCATGATCTCTATTCATTTGATTCCAACAGAGTAAGATGTATCGGGCTCATAAAAGACTTTGTTGTGAGTCTGGATCAACTCCCAATGAAGAATGTTTTGATGGATATTGTTGTAGCAGATATTCCTCCCAGGTTTGGCATGCTTCTTTCCAGGTCTTGGTTAGCAAAATTGAAAGGGATGCTACAACTAGATTTCTCCTATGCAACGATTTTGGTGTTTGGCCAAATGAGGAAATTGTATTAGGAACAAAAGATTAAATAAATGATTACAAGCAAGGAGAAACCAATAAATCATCTGATTAATTATGTACATACAGATTTAGAGTCTTTTGTTTTGTATTCTGATAGTTTCAATGATATCGATAGTCAGTTAGTAGAAGCAGGTAATATTCCAGAAATAACAAAAAATTTCAGAGGAGTTTTAAAGAAAGAAGGACAGGAACAACATAACACTGTTGAGCTATCAGCTGAAAGTAATGGATAGCAAGCAAACAAAGAACAACAAACAGATTTTCAACACTTGCAAGAGGAGGAAGAAGGTTTGTGGAGCATGGATTTCGATGGAGCAGTGGGAAATGATGGCACATGAATTGGGATTTGGGTACGCAGTCCTTTATCCACCCCGAACAAAGTGCCTAGTAACGTGCGGGTATGCTCTTACAAGTTGGCTTTTGATTGTTCAAACAATGAAGCTGAGTATGAAGCTCTAATTGCTGGCCTAAAAATTCTAAGAAAGTTGTATGCTAAGAGGATTGCAGTATATGGTGACTTTGAATTGGTGATTAAGCAGGTCAGAGGCAAATATCAAGCAAAGCATCCTCGGATGTGGGTTTACCGTAATGCAGTCCTAGACATCCTGAGATTATTTTTAGAATATACCTTGACATGTGTGCCTCATATACAAAACATCATTGCTGATGCTCTTGCTAAGGTAGCAAGTAGTTTGAAGATCCCAATGAACTCCAATAATAAATTCAAAATCCATGTCAAGCATCTTCCAACCATCCTGGACAATCAGAGATATTGGCAAGTTTTCCAAGATGATGAGGAGATTGATGATTTTCTACAAAAAAAAGGTAAGTTCAAAAAAACCTCAATTGATGTAGAAAATGACGATGGTAATGGTAATGGTACAAATGATGTGCAGATCAATCAAATGGACGTGTTGCAGCTAAAGAATAATGTTATTCCTAAAGGCTTGATACCTTTAGAAGAACCCTTTGATCAAGATGATGTAGCCTGCAAACCAACATTGCAGCCAACAGAGAAGGGTGTGGAAGAGGTCAATGTCGGAACAACTGCTAACCCTGAAGTGGTAAAACTGTCTAAAGCATTGCCACAAAAGATCAAAGCCAAATATATCAGTTTGTTGTCTTCATTTGTAGATGTGTTTGCTTGGGACTATTCTGACTTAAAGACATATGATACCAATATAATTCAGCACACTATACCCATTAAGCCCAATCAGAAACCTTTCAGATAGAAGTTGAGAAGGCTAAACCAAAAGTTGCTACCATCAATTGAAAAGGAGATAAACAGGTTGTACAAATCAGGGATCATTATTCCCATCAGATTTTCGGATTGGATCTCTAATTTGGTGCCCTACGAAAGAAGACAGGTGAGATTCACTTGTGATTGATTTTAGAAATCTCAATAAATTTTCGTTGAAAGATAACTATCCACTGCCCAAAATGGACCATATACTTCAGCGAGTAGTGGGAGCATCTCGTATGTCACTAATTGATGGTTATTCTGGATATAACCATGTTTCTGTCCATGAAGATGACCGAGACAAGACAACATTCACCTCTCCATGGGGAACATTTCATTACGCTAAAATGCCTTTCGGTTTGAAGAACACATGTGACACATTTCAACGTGCAATGGACTTGGCTTTCGCAAATGAGAAGGATGTCTTTTTGGTTGTGTACCTAGATGATCTAACGATGTTTTCCAAATTTTATGAACACATGTACCATCTAAAAACTGTCTTTCAAAAGTGCAGAAAATATGGCCTATCACTGAATCCGAAAAAGAGCTTGTTCGTCATGGAGGAAGGAAAACTACTTGGGCACATTATCTCAAAAGATGGCATTCGTATTGACCCAACACGTGTACAAGTGATTTAGCAAATCGATATGCCCCTGAATAAGAAAGAGATTCAATATTTCAATGGTAAAATGAATTTTCTACACCGCTTTGTACCTAATCTTGCTGAACACCTAAGAGAGATTACAAACATGCTTAAGAAGGATAGCGAAGTGAAATGGATAGAGGAGGCTGTAAAATCTTTCAATTTAGTCAAATTGGCTCTTTCTTCAGCTCTAGTTCTAGTCAGCCTGGACTACACTCAGGATTTCATATTGTTTTCATTTGCTTCGGAGCATACTATGGCAACTGTGTTATTTCAGAAAAGAGATGATCACGAAAGAACAATTGCTTTCTTCAGAAAAGCTATAAGAGATGCAGCCTTAAAATAAAACATCATTGAGAAGCAAGCCCTTGCACTTGTGAAAGCATTGAAATATTTTCGGGTATACATTCTGCATTCTCGAATTTGGGCTTATGTTCCTAACGTTGCTGTCAAAGATGTTTTAGTTCAGACAGATCCGGAAGGAAGACGAGGCAAGTGGATTGCAGCTTTGTTGGAATATGATGTGGAAATAAAGCCCACGAAGCTTGTTAAAGGACAGGGATTGGCAAAGTTAATGGCCAAATCAAACTTGCATGCCTTAGACATAAATCTGATCACTGCTGTGTCCAATGAGAATGAGGAGGGTTCGTCAATTCAGGTATCTAAAATGTTTTCTCTTTCTCCGTGGTATTCAGATATCATATATGTGCTTAAATTTTTTTTACCTCCACCCAACATGACTAGAAGCAAATCTAGAACTCTCAAATTGAAGGCTGCCAAGTTTTCCATTCTAAATTCTGCACTTTATTGGAAATATCCCGGTGGCATTCTGTTAAATTGTTTGGTGGAAAAAGAAGCAAAGAAGGTCATGGAGGATTTCCACAAAGGAGACTGTGGTGGTCACCTCTTTTGGAAATCAACAGCAAATAAAGTCCTAAGAGTGGGATACTATTGGCCGACATTGTTTGCTGATGTATATAAGGTGGTCAAGAGCTGTCATAAGTGTCAGATTTTCAAGAAAGGCAGAAATTACAGCCTTTACCACTTAAGCCCATTGAGGTGAGTGCTCCTTTCCAGCAATGGGGGTTGGATTTCATTGGTGAAATTCATCCCGCTTCTTCCAGTCAGCATAGATGGATCCTCACAGCGACATATTATTTCACGAAATAGATTGAAGCAATTCCCACCAGACAAGCTACATATGTGGTAATTATTTCATTCCTTGAAAATAACATCTTTTCTCGCTTTGGTTGCCTGAATAAGTTAATCACTGATAACGCAACAACTTTCAAATCAAAAAGGATGGTAGAGTTTTGTCATAAATATCACGTCATTTTGGGTCACTCAACTACCTATCATCCGCAAGGCAATGGATTGGTCGAGTCTTCGAATAAATCATTGGTCAACATCATCAAGAAGCTACTGGAAATAAACAAGAAGAGTTCGCATAAGAGGTTGGTCAATGCACTTTCGGTAGATCGGGTCAGTCAAAAGAAATCCATTGGTACGTCCCCATTTGAGCTTGTTTATGGATTTGATACAATGTTTCCTACCTCTCTCGCAGCCCTGGTAGTCAAACTTCTTCAGGAGGCCGGCAGTGAAGGTGATCCTATGTAGAGAAGGTTGAATCAAATGGTCTACTTGCAGCAGGCCACAGAAGCAAAGGCGGACAAATTTCAGTTGGATGATGTGGTGCTGAAGTAGGATGCAAGGAATGAGGAAAAGGGTAAACATGGTAAGTTCGAGAATCTCTGGAAAGGTCCCTTCAAGATTGCAGCATATCGGGGTCAAAATGCCTTTCTTTTGAAGGAAATGAACGGGGAAGATTGTCCAGGAGGGCTGATCAATGGTCGGCTACTCAAGCAGTACCATTTCTGAGTTATTAATGCTGCTTCCACTGTCACTGTAAATACCATTTTATTTCAATTTGGTTAGAGTTTGTCAAGTTAGTCCTCAAGTCATTTCAAGATCAAATTTGAGTCAGTTCTTCGGTCATTTTGGTTTCATAAATGAGTCAGAGTCTTGTGTTGTTTGTCAAAATAATGACTCCATAGCCCAATGGACGAAGGCATTGTCTAGCTCTTCCAGAGATCTGCTATTCTTGGCACCTCCTAGGAGCTACCATCCCCCATTGGAGCCAATGTTAGAGTCGGTCTTGTCAGTCCTCCGTCAGAGATCAAAACTCTTTCTACATTTCATTTTTAGGAGTCTCGCTCCATTCACTCAGCTGCATTCTGCCAGGGGCATCCCATAATCTAATGGAAGGGTCTTGTCAGTCATGTCCCCTCATGTCTGGCACCTGTTGGCTTAGGTATTTTCATCAATGTTCATTAAATTCCATAACAGTCAAAGTTTGATCTTTTAATGAAGAGTCATTTTCAGTCATTTGGTCTAGGGATTAGTCAATCCGGTCTTCAACCATGTCCAATAAAGCCATGCAAGCCAGGGGGAGGGCCTTACAAAGTTGTGATGTAAAGATTTTCATCGTCATGTTGACAGATTACGACTGTTCTTCAAAACTCTGTTTTGAAGAAAAGTCAAATAGTGTGTTAGTTGTGATAATTTTCAAAAACGTTTCCAGTTGATCTCTTCAAGCGCAGTCATGGTTTCCTTGGCCAAATGCCATGTCAGAAACCCTTGCAAAAAGTGCCAAAAAATTCATCATTTTAGCTAAAAATTCAAAGGGAAAAGTGAAATATAGAGTTGAATTAAATCAGGAAAAAGTGCCAAAACAAAACATTACCAAAGTGACTCTTGAAGAGACAAAAATCAAACCCATGACTCCAAATGTCTTTATATAGAATTTCCACAAGGAACAATGTCATTTTTCACACCAAGGATAGAGAGAAAGCATTTCAAAGTGATTGAGAGTGCAAGCACACATTTTGAGTGAGGTTGGAGGTGCTTTCATAGGCGCGGCGCACAGGCAGAGGGGCACAACACACAGAGGGAGCATGGTGCACTGGACTCTGCCACGCAATGTTAAATTAACACAGGCGCGAAGCACACAAACAACACTTCGTACAGGCAGAGGGGCGTGGTGTGTTGGATACCTATACCAATAGGTTTCATATTTCATGATTGGAAAATTCAAGTGCCAAATATACTCTGCTTTGCTGCTACAAAGATCCCATATTTGCAAGGAAAGACAAGGTGTGTACATGCCTTCAGGCCTATTAAGGTTTTGATGGATGACCCAACAGTCTAATCTGGATCATGCCATGTTTTCAATTTTTGTTATAGAATAGAGCAAGAAATCTGTCCAAACTATTTAATCTTGGCAGATCAGTAGTTAGTGTCAAGCGGAATGAGTTATACTTGCGGACAAATCTAACCTTCCTAGGAGTCTAAGACTCTCTAATGACAAACAAACCAAACAAGAGCTATCCTTCTCTAGATACACATCATTCTACGAGAATTCAAATGTTTTCGATCTTACCTTAGGTTCCACGCTTGTTGTAGCAGTCCAGCCTTGCTGATCCAGATGAGCTCCTCCTTCACTTTCAGACCTGCATACACTAACAAAGCAAACGATTACATAGCATCTGAATATTAATCATAAAACAAAAATATATCTATCATACTGACCAAGGAATGCATGAAATAATTCATTAACAAATCATTGAGAAGAATGGACTTATTTGTATTAAATAATCAAAGGAACCATTACAACCTGAGCCTTGGTGTTGTGCAAGCCCCTCCCAGGGTCCAGCAAGAGATTTCCTCTACTTTGACAAGCTCACCCACTCCCACTATGGCAACAAGGAAGGATAGTGATCTCTCCTCACAAGTCAAAAAATGGAAGTCCTAATTCCAGCAGCATTTACCCTTTAGAATGTTCAGCTTTCAACCTCCCCTCCTTTGGCCCAATGCCTGTATTTATAGTATTCTAGAGAGGTTATTCAGTTCCAACATCAATGGGATACTCCCTCTTTTGTATGGGGTAGCTCCTCTCTTGATGGGATAAGCTCCTCTATCATAGGGATGCATGAACCATCTGGAGGTGCTCAATACACGTCAAAAACTCTTCTAGAAGTAGAAGGCTCTAGAAGTGACCACAAGTAACTTTTTAAAGATGAAACTTGCGCCTTTTGACCTTTACAGGGGTACGCACCCTAGCTTTAGTATACAGAGCGTTTTACTACGCAGGTCTAATGTATGTGTTTGGAGTGCGTACACGCAGGCAAGGTAGAGAGAACCTGCGTACCCAGAGATAAACATGTTTTTAAGTGACTTTCTCTCTTTTTGAAGTTTTGACATGAAGAGCAGAGCTATGGGGCTTGACAAAGAGGACAATATGGCTATTGATGGGGCCATATAAACTGCAGATAGTCAAGGTGACAAAATTCAGT